>OZ020496.1:19970606-20125606 GCA_963971365.1 Lasioglossum villosulum | reverse complement strand
CAATGTCAATGTCAATGTCAATGTCAATGTCAATGTCAATGTCAATGGCAATGTCAATGTCAATGTCAATGTCAATGTCAATGTCAATGTCAATGTCAATGTCAATGTCAATGTGAATGTCAATGTGAATGTCAATGTGAATGTCAATGTGAATGTCAATGTGAATGTCAATGTGAATGTCAATGTGAATGTCAATGTGAATGTCAATGTGAATGTCAATGTGATTGTCAATGTGAATGTCAATGTGAATGTCAATGTGAATGTCAATGTGAATGTCAATGTGAATGTCAATGTGAATGTCAATGTCAATGTCAATGTCAATGTCAATGTGAATGCGAATGCGAATGTGAATGTGAATGCGATTGTCCATGTCAATGTCAATGTCAATGTCAATGTCAATGTCAATGTCAATGTCAATGTCAATGTCAATGTCAATGTCAATGTCAATGTCAATGTCAATGTCAATGTCAATGTCAATGTCAATGTCAATGTCAATGTCAATGTCAATGTCAATGTCAATGTCAATGTCAATGTCAATGGCAATGTCAATGTCAATGTCAATGTCAATGTCAATGTGAATGTCAATGTGAATGTCAATGTGAATGTCAATGTGAATGTCAATGTGAATGTCAATGTGAATGTCAATGTGAATGTCAATGTGATTGTCAATGTGAATGTCAATGTGAATGTCAATGTGAATGTCAATGTGAATGTCAATGTGAATGTCAATGTGAATGTCAATGTGAATGTCAATGTCAATGTCAATGTGAACGTCAATGTGAACGTCAATGTGAACGTCAATGTGAATGTCAGTGTCAGTGTCAGTGTCAGTATCAGTGTCAATGTCAATGTCAATGTCAATGTCAATGTCAATGTCAATGTCAATGTCAATGTCAATGTCAATGTGAATGTCAATGTAAATGTCAATGTGAATGTCAATGTGAATGTCAATGTGAATGTCAATGTGAATGTCAATGTGAATGTCAATGTCAATATCAATGTCAATGTCAATGTCAATGTCAATGTCAATGTCAATGTCAATGTCAATGTCAATGTCAATGTCAATGTCAATGTCAATGTCAATATCAATGTCAATGTCAATGTCAATGTCAATGTCAATGTCAATGTCAATGTCAATGTCAATGTCAATGTCAATGTCAATGTCAATGTCAATGTCAATGTCAATGTCAATGTCAATGTCAATGTCAATGTCAATGTCAATGTCAATGTCAATGTCAATGTCAATGTCAATGTCAATGTCAATGTCAATGTCAATGTCAATGTCAATGTCAATGTCAATGTCAATGTCAATGTCAATGTCAATGTCAATGTCAATGGCAATGTCAATGTCAATGTCAATGTCAATGTCAATGTCAATGTCAATGTCAATGTCAATGTCAATGTGAATGTCAATGTGAATGTCAATGTGAATGTCAATGTGAATGTCAATGTGAATGTCAATGTGAATGTCAATGTGAATGTCAATGTGAATGTCAATGTGAACGTCAATGTGAACGTCAATGTGAACGTCAATGTGAATGTCAGTGTCAGTGTCAGTGTCAGTATCAGTGTCAATGTCAATGTCAATGTCAATGTCAGTGTCAGTATCAATGTCAATGTCAATGTCAATGTCAATGTCAATGTCAATGTCAATGTCAATGTCAATGTCAATGTCAATGTCAATGTCAATGTCAATGTCAATGTCAATGTCAATGTCAATGTCAATGTCAATGTCAATGTCAATGTCAATGTCAATGTCAATGTCAATGTCAATGTCAATGTCAATGTCAATGTCAATGTCAATGTCAATGTCAATGTCAATGTCAATGTCAATGTCAATGTCAATGTCAATGTCAATGTCAATGTCAATGTCAATGTCAATGTCAATGTCAATGTCAATGTCAATGTCAATGTCAATGTCAATGTCAATGTCAATGTCAATGTCAATGTCAATGTCAATGTCAATGTCAATGTCAATGTCAATGTCAATGTCAATGTCAATGTCAATGTCAATGTCAATGTCAATGTCAATGTCAATGTCAATGTCAATGTCAATGTCAATGTCAATGTCAATGGCAATGTCAATGTCAATGTCAATGTCAATGTCAATGTCAATGTCAATGTCAATGTCAATGTCAATGTGAATGTCAATGTGAATGTCAATGTGAATGTCAATGTGAATGTCAATGTGATTGTCAATGTGAATGTCAATGTGAATGTCAATGTGAATGTCAATGTGAATGTCAATGTGAATGTCAATGTGAATGTCAATGTCAATGTCAATGTCAATGTCAATGTGAATGCGAATGCGAATGTGAATGTGAATGCGATTGTCCATGTCAATGTCAATGTCAATGTCAATGTCAATGTCAATGTGAATGTCAATGTGAATGTCAATGTGAATGTCAATGTGAATGTCAATGTGAATGTCAATGTGAATGTCAATGTGAATGTCAATGTGAATGTCAATGTGAATGTCAATGTGAATGTCAATGTGAATGTCAATGTGAATGTCAATGTGAATGTCAATGTGAATGTCAATGTCAATGTCAATGTCAATGTCAATGTGAATGCGAATGCGAATGTGAATGTGAATGCGATTGTCCATGTCAATGTCAATGTCAATGTCAATGTCAATGTCAATGTCAATGTCAATGTCAATGTCAATGTCAATGTCAATGTCAATGTCAATGTCAATGTCAATGTCAATGTCAATGTCAATGTCAATGTCAATGTCAATGTCAATGTCAATGTCAATGTCAATGTCAATGTCAATGTCAATGTCAATGTCAATGTCAATGTCAATGGCAATGTCAATGTCAATGTCAATGTCAATGTCAATGTGAATGTCAATGTGAATGTCAATGTGAATGTCAATGTGAATGTCAATGTGAATGTCAATGTGAATGTCAATGTGAATGTCAATGTGATTGTCAATGTGAATGTCAATGTGAATGTCAATGTGAATGTCAATGTGAATGTCAATGTGAATGTCAATGTGAATGTCAATGTGAATGTCAATGTCAATGTCAATGTGAACGTCAATGTGAACGTCAATGTGAACGTCAATGTGAATGTCAGTGTCAGTGTCAGTGTCAGTATCAGTGTCAATGTCAATGTCAATGTCAATGTCAATGTCAATGTCAATGTCAATGTCAATGTCAATGTCAATGTGAATGTCAATGTAAATGTCAATGTGAATGTCAATGTGAATGTCAATGTGAATGTCAATGTGAATGTCAATGTGAATGTCAATGTGATTGTCAATGTGAATGTCAATGTGAATGTCAATGTGAATGTCAATGTGAATGTGAATGTGAATGTCAATGTCAATGTCAATGTCAAT
Source organism: Lasioglossum villosulum (assembly GCA_963971365.1). NCBI lineage: Eukaryota > Metazoa > Arthropoda > Insecta > Hymenoptera > Halictidae > Lasioglossum > Lasioglossum villosulum. The sequence continues at coordinate 20,122,260 of OZ020496.1, read as the reverse complement.
GTCAATGTCAATGTCAATGTCAATGTCAATGTCAATGTCAATGTCAATGTCAATGTCAATGTCAATGTCAATGTCAATGTCAATGTCAATGTCAATGTCAATGTCAATGTCAATGTCAATGTCAATGTCAATGTCAATGTCAATGTCAATGTCAATGTCAATGTCAATGTCAATGTCAATGTCAATGTCAATGTCAATGTCAATGTCAATGTCAATGTGAATGTCAATGTGAATGTCAATGTGATTGTCAATGTGAATGTGAATGTGAATGTGAATGTGAATGTCAATGTGAATGTCAATGTGAATGTGAATGTCAATGTCAATGTCAATGTCAATGTCAATGTGAATGCGAATGCGAATGTGAATGTGAATGCGATTGTCCATGTCAATGTCAATGTCAATGTCAATGTCAATGTCAATGTCAATGTCAATGTCAATGTCATTGTCACTGTCAATGTCAATGTCAATGCGAATGCGAATGTGAATGTGAATGCGATTGTCAATGTCAATGTCAATGTCAATGTCAATGTCAATGTCAATGTCAATGTCATTGTCAATGTCAATGTCAATGTCAATGTCAATGTCAATGTCAATGTCAATGTGAATGTGAATGCGATTGTCAATGTGAATGTCATTGTCACCGTCAGTGTCAGTATCAGTGAAGGTGTCATTTTCAGTGTCAGTGTCAGTATCAGTGTCAATGTCAATGTCATTGTCAATGTCAATGTCAATGTCAATGTCAATGTCAATGTCAATGTGAACGTCAATGTGAACGTCAATGTGAATGTCAATATGAATGTCAATGTCAGTGTCAGTGTCAGTGGCAGTGTCATTGTCAATGTCATTGTCAATGTCAATGTCAATGTCAATGTCAATGCGAATGCGAATGTGAATGTGAATGCGATTGTCAATGTCAATGTCAATGTCAATGTCAATGTGAATGTCAATGCGAATGTCAATGCGAATGTCAATGTCAATGTCGATGTCAATGTCGATGTGATTGTCGATGTGAATGTCGATGTGAATGTCGATGTGAATGTCGATGTGCATGCCGATGTGAATGTCAATGTGAATGTGAATGTGAATGTGAATGTGAATGTGAATGTGAATGTCAATGTCAATGTCGATGTCGATGTCGATGTCGATGTCGATGTCGATGTCGATGTCGATGTCGATGTCGATGTCGATGTCGATGTCGATGTCGATGTCGATGTCGATGTCGATGTCGATGTCGATGTCGATGTCGATGTCGATGTCGATGTCGATGTCGATGTCGATGTCGATGTCGATGTCGATGTCGATGTCGATGTCGATGTCGATGTCGATGTCGATGTCGATGTCGATGTCGATGTCGATGTCGATGTCGATGTCGATGTCGATGTCGATGTCGATGTCGATGTCGATGTCGATGTCGATGTCGATGTCGATGTCGATGTCGATGTCGATGTCGATGTCGATGTCGATGTCGATGTCGATGTCGATGTCGATGTCGATGTCGATGTCGATGTCGATGTCGATGTCGATGTCAATGTCAATGTCAATGTCAATGTCAATGTCAATGTCAATGTCAATGTCAATGTCAATGTCAATGTCAATGTCAATGTCAATGTCAATGTCAATGTCAATGTCAATGGCAATGTCAATGTCAATGTCAATGTCAATGTCAATGTCAATGTCAATGTCAATGTGAATGTCAATGTGAATGTCAATGTGAATGTCAATGTGAATGTCAATGTGAATGTCAATGTGAATGTCAATGTGAATGTCAATGTGAATGTCAATGTGAATGTCAATGTGATTGTCAATGTGAATGTCAATGTGAATGTCAATGTGAATGTCAATGTGAATGTCAATGTGAATGTCAATGTGAATGTCAATGTCAATGTCAATGTCAATGTCAATGTGAATGCGAATGCGAATGTGAATGTGAATGCGATTGTCCATGTCAATGTCAATGTCAATGTCAATGTCAATGTCAATGTCAATGTCAATGTCAATGTCAATGTCAATGTCAATGTCAATGTCAATGTCAATGTCAATGTCAATGTCAATGTCAATGTCAATGTCAATGTCAATGTCAATGTCAATGTCAATGTCAATGTCAATGTCAATGTCAATGTCAATGTCAATGTCAATGGCAATGTCAATGTCAATGTCAATGTCAATGTCAATGTGAATGTCAATGTGAATGTCAATGTGAATGTCAATGTGAATGTCAATGTGAATGTCAATGTGAATGTCAATGTGAATGTCAATGTGATTGTCAATGTGAATGTCAATGTGAATGTCAATGTGAATGTCAATGTGAATGTCAATGTGAATGTCAATGTGAATGTCAATGTGAATGTCAATGTCAATGTCAATGTGAACGTCAATGTGAACGTCAATGTGAACGTCAATGTGAATGTCAGTGTCAGTGTCAGTGTCAGTATCAGTGTCAATGTCAATGTCAATGTCAATGTCAATGTCAATGTCAATGTCAATGTCAATGTCAATGTCAATGTGAATGTCAATGTAAATGTCAATGTGAATGTCAATGTGAATGTCAATGTGAATGTCAATGTGAATGTCAATGTGAATGTCAATGTGATTGTCAATGTGAATGTCAATGTGAATGTCAATGTGAATGTCAATGTGAATGTGAATGTGAATGTCAATGTCAATGTCAATGTCAATGTCAATGTCAATGTCAATGTCAATGTCAATGTCAATGTCAATGTCAATGTCAATGTCAATGTCAATGTCAATGTCAATGTCAATGTCAATGTCAATGTCAATGTCAATGTCAATGTCAATGTCAATGTCAATGTCAATGTCAATGTCAATGTCAATGTCAATGTCAATGTCAATGTCAATGTCAATGTCAATGTCAATGTCAATGTCAATGTGAATGTCAATGTGAATGTCAATGTGATTGTCAATGTGAATGTGAATGTGAATGTGAATGTGAATGTCAATGTGAATGTCAATGTGAATGTGAATGTCAATGTCAATGTCAATGTCAATGTCAATGTGAATGCGAATGCGAATGTGAATGTGAATGCGATTGTCCATGTCAATGTCAATGTCAATGTCAATGTCAATGTCAATGTCAATGTCAATGTCAATGTCATTGTCACTGTCAATGTCAATGTCAATGCGAATGCGAATGTGAATGTGAATGCGATTGTCAATGTCAATGTCAATGTCAATGTCAATGTCAATGTCAATGTCAATGTCATTGTCAATGTCAATGTCAATGTCAATGTCAATGTCAATGTCAATGTCAATGTGAATGTGAATGCGATTGTCAATGTGAATGTCATTGTCACCGTCAGTGTCAGTATCAGTGAAGGTGTCATTTTCAGTGTCAGTGTCAGTATCAGTGTCAATGTCAATGTCATTGTCAATGTCAATGTCAATGTCAATGTGAACGTCAATGTGAACGTCAATGTGAATGTCAATATGAATGTCAATGTCAGTGTCAGTGTCAGTGGCAGTGTCATTGTCAATGTCATTGTCAATGTCAATGTCAATGTCAATGTCAATGCGAATGCGAATGTGAATGTGAATGCGATTGTCAATGTCAATGTCAATGTCAATGTCAATGTGAATGTCAATGCGAATGTCAATGCGAATGTCAATGTCAATGTCGATGTCAATGTCGATGTGATTGTCGATGTGAATGTCGATGTGAATGTCGATGTGAATGTCGATGTGCATGCCGATGTGAATGTCAATGTGAATGTGAATGTGAATGTGAATGTGAATGTCAATGTCAATGTCGATGTCGATGTCGATGTCGATGTCGATGTCGATGTCGATGTCGATGTCGATGTCGATGTCGATGTCGATGTCGATGTCGATGTCGATGTCGATGTCGATGTCGATGTCGATGTCGATGTCGATGTCGATGTCGATGTCGATGTCGATGTCGATGTCGATGTCGATGTCGATGTCGATGTCGATGTCGATGTCGATGTCGATGTCGATGTCGATGTCGATGTCGATGTCGATGTCGATGTCGATGTCGATGTCGATGTCGATGTCGATGTCGATGTCGATGTCGATGTCGATGTCGATGTCGATGTCGATGTCGATGTCGATGTCGATGTCGATGTCGATGTCGATGTCGATGTCGATGTCGATGTCGATGTCGATGTCGATGTCGATGTCGATGTCGATGTCGATGTCGATGTCGATGTCGATGTCGATGTCGATGTCGATGTCGATGTCGATGTCGATGTCGATGTCGATGTCGATGTCGATGTCGATGTCGATGTCGATGTCGATGTCGATGTCGATGTCGATGTCGATGTCGATGTCGATGTCGATGTCGATGTCGATGTCGATGTCGATGTCGATGTCGATGTCGATGTCGATGTCGATGTCGATGTCGATGTCGATGTCGATGTCGATGTCGATGTCAATGTCAATGTCAATGTCAATGTCAATGTCAATGTCAATGTCAATGTCAATGTCAATGTCAATGTCAATGTCAATGTCAATGTCAATGTCAATGGCAATGTCAATGTCAATGTCAATGTCAATGTCAATGTGAATGTCAATGTGAATGTCAATGTGAATGTCAATGTGAATGTCAATGTGAATGTCAATGTGAATGTCAATGTGAATGTCAATGTGATTGTCAATGTGAATGTCAATGTGAATGTCAATGTGAATGTCAATGTGAATGTCAATGTGAATGTCAATGTGAATGTCAATGTGAATGTCAATGTCAATGTCAATGTGAACGTCAATGTGAACGTCAATGTGAACGTCAATGTGAATGTCAGTGTCAGTGTCAGTGTCAGTATCAGTGTCAATGTCAATGTCAATGTCAATGTCAATGTCAATGTCAATGTCAATGTCAATGTCAATGTCAATGTGAATGTCAATGTAAATGTCAATGTGAATGTCAATGTGAATGTCAATGTGAATGTCAATGTGAATGTCAATGTGAATGTCAATGTCAATATCAATGTCAATGTCAATGTCAATGTCAATGTCAATGTCAATGTCAATGTCAATGTCAATGTCAATGTCAATGTCAATGTCAATGTCAATATCAATGTCAATGTCAATGTCAATGTCAATGTCAATGTCAATGTCAATGTCAATGTCAATGTCAATGTCAATGTCAATGTCAATGTCAATGTCAATGTCAATGTCAATGTCAATGTCAATGTCAATGTCAATGTCAATGTCAATGTCAATGTCAATGTCAATGTCAATGTCAATGTCAATGTCAATGTCAATGTCAATGTCAATGTCAATGTCAATGTCAATGTCAATGTCAATGTCAATGTCAATGTCAATGGCAATGTCAATGTCAATGTCAATGTCAATGTCAATGTCAATGTCAATGTCAATGTCAATGTCAATGTGAATGTCAATGTGAATGTCAATGTGAATGTCAATGTGAATGTCAATGTGAATGTCAATGTGAATGTCAATGTGAATGTCAATGTGAATGTCAATGTGAACGTCAATGTGAACGTCAATGTGAACGTCAATGTGAATGTCAGTGTCAGTGTCAGTGTCAGTATCAGTGTCAATGTCAATGTCAATGTCAATGTCAGTGTCAGTATCAATGTCAATGTCAATGTCAATGTCAATGTCAATGTCAATGTCAATGTCAATGTCAATGTCAATGTCAATGTCAATGTCAATGTCAATGTCAATGTCAATGTCAATGTCAATGTCAATGTCAATGTCAATGTCAATGTCAATGTCAATGTCAATGTCAATGTCAATGTCAATGTCAATGTCAATGTCAATGTCAATGTCAATGTCAATGTCAATGTCAATGTCAATGTCAATGTCAATGTCAATGTCAATGTCAATGTCAATGTCAATGTCAATGTCAATGTCAATGTCAATGTCAATGTCAATGTCAATGTCAATGTCAATGTCAATGTCAATGTCAATGTCAATGTCAATGTCAATGTCAATGTCAATGTCAATGTCAATGTCAATGTCAATGTCAATGTCAATGTCAATGTCAATGTCAATGTCAATGTCAATGTCAATGTCAATGTCAATGTCAATGTCAATGTCAATGTCAATGGCAATGTCAATGTCAATGTCAATGTCAATGTCAATGTCAATGTCAATGTCAATGTCAATGTCAATGTGAATGTCAATGTGAATGTCAATGTGAATGTCAATGTGAATGTCAATGTGATTGTCAATGTGAATGTCAATGTGAATGTCAATGTGAATGTCAATGTGAATGTCAATGTGAATGTCAATGTGAATGTCAATGTCAATGTCAATGTCAATGTCAATGTGAATGCGAATGCGAATGTGAATGTGAATGCGATTGTCCATGTCAATGTCAATGTCAATGTCAATGTCAATGTCAATGTGAATGTCAATGTGAATGTCAATGTGAATGTCAATGTGAATGTCAATGTGAATGTCAATGTGAATGTCAATGTGAATGTCAATGTGAATGTCAATGTGAATGTCAATGTGAATGTCAATGTGAATGTCAATGTGAATGTCAATGTGAATGTCAATGTGAATGTCAATGTCAATGTCAATGTCAATGTCAATGTGAATGCGAATGCGAATGTGAATGTGAATGCGATTGTCCATGTCAATGTCAATGTCAATGTCAATGTCAATGTCAATGTCAATGTCAATGTCAATGTCAATGTCAATGTCAATGTCAATGTCAATGTCAATGTCAATGTCAATGTCAATGTCAATGTCAATGTCAATGTCAATGTCAATGTCAATGTCAATGTCAATGTCAATGTCAATGTCAATGTCAATGTCAATGTCAATGTCAATGGCAATGTCAATGTCAATGTCAATGTCAATGTCAATGTGAATGTCAATGTGAATGTCAATGTGAATGTCAATGTGAATGTCAATGTGAATGTCAATGTGAATGTCAATGTGAATGTCAATGTGATTGTCAATGTGAATGTCAATGTGAATGTCAATGTGAATGTCAATGTGAATGTCAATGTGAATGTCAATGTGAATGTCAATGTGAATGTGAATGTCAATGTCAATGTGAACGTCAATGTGAACGTCAATGTGAACGTCAATGTGAATGTCAGTGTCAGTGTCAGTGTCAGTATCAGTGTCAATGTCAATGTCAATGTCAATGTCAATGTCAATGTCAATGTCAATGTCAATGTCAATGTCAATGTGAATGTCAATGTAAATGTCAATGTGAATGTCAATGTGAATGTCAATGTGAATGTCAATGTGAATGTCAATGTGAATGTCAATGTGATTGTCAATGTGAATGTCAATGTGAATGTCAATGTGAATGTCAATGTGAATGTGAATGTGAATGTCAATGTCAATGTCAATGTCAATGTCAATGTCAATGTCAATGTCAATGTCAATGTCAATGTCAATGTCAATGTCAATGTCAATGTCAATGTCAATGTCAATGTCAATGTCAATGTCAATGTCAATGTCAATGTCAATGTCAATGTCAATGTCAATGTCAATGTCAATGTCAATGTCAATGTCAATGTCAATGTCAATGTCAATGTCAATGTCAATGTCAATGTCAATGTCAATGTCAATGTGAATGTCAATGTGAATGTCAATGTGATTGTCAATGTGAATGTGAATGTGAATGTGAATGTGAATGTCAATGTGAATGTCAATGTGAATGTGAATGTCAATGTCAATGTCAATGTCAATGTCAATGTGAATGCGAATGCGAATGTGAATGTGAATGCGATTGTCCATGTCAATGTCAATGTCAATGTCAATGTCAATGTCAATGTCAATGTCAATGTCAATGTCATTGTCACTGTCAATGTCAATGTCAATGCGAATGCGAATGTGAATGTGAATGCGATTGTCAATGTCAATGTCAATGTCAATGTCAATGTCAATGTCAATGTCAATGTCATTGTCAATGTCAATGTCAATGTCAATGTCAATGTCAATGTCAATGTCAATGTGAATGTGAATGCGATTGTCAATGTGAATGTCATTGTCACCGTCAGTGTCAGTATCAGTGAAGGTGTCATTTTCAGTGTCAGTGTCAGTATCAGTGTCAATGTCAATGTCATTGTCAATGTCAATGTCAATGTCAATGTCAATGTCAATGTCAATGTGAACGTCAATGTGAACGTCAATGTGAATGTCAATATGAATGTCAATGTCAGTGTCAGTGTCAGTGGCAGTGTCATTGTCAATGTCATTGTCAATGTCAATGTCAATGTCAATGTCAATGCGAATGCGAATGTGAATGTGAATGCGATTGTCAATGTCAATGTCAATGTCAATGTCAATGTGAATGTCAATGCGAATGTCAATGCGAATGTCAATGTCAATGTCGATGTCAATGTCGATGTGATTGTCGATGTGAATGTCGATGTGAATGTCGATGTGAATGTCGATGTGCATGCCGATGTGAATGTCAATGTGAATGTGAATGTGAATGTGAATGTGAATGTGAATGTGAATGTCAATGTCAATGTCGATGTCGATGTCGATGTCGATGTCGATGTCGATGTCGATGTCGATGTCGATGTCGATGTCGATGTCGATGTCGATGTCGATGTCGATGTCGATGTCGATGTCGATGTCGATGTCGATGTCGATGTCGATGTCGATGTCGATGTCGATGTCGATGTCGATGTCGATGTCGATGTCGATGTCGATGTCGATGTCGATGTCGATGTCGATGTCGATGTCGATGTCGATGTCGATGTCGATGTCGATGTCGATGTCGATGTCGATGTCGATGTCGATGTCGATGTCGATGTCGATGTCGATGTCGATGTCGATGTCGATGTCGATGTCGATGTCGATGTCGATGTCGATGTCGATGTCGATGTCGATGTCGATGTCGATGTCGATGTCGATGTCGATGTCGATGTCAATGTCAATGTCAATGTCAATGTCAATGTCAATGTCAATGTCAATGTCAATGTCAATGTCAATGTCAATGTCAATGTCAATGTCAATGTCAATGTCAATGTCAATGGCAATGTCAATGTCAATGTCAATGTCAATGTCAATGTCAATGTCAATGTCAATGTCAATGTCAATGTGAATGTCAATGTGAATGTCAATGTGAATGTCAATGTGAATGTCAATGTGAATGTCAATGTGAATGTCAATGTGAATGTCAATGTGAATGTCAATGTGATTGTCAATGTGAATGTCAATGTGAATGTCAATGTGAATGTCAATGTGAATGTCAATGTGAATGTCAATGTGAATGTCAATGTCAATGTCAATGTCAATGTCAATGTGAATGCGAATGCGAATGTGAATGTGAATGCGATTGTCCATGTCAATGTCAATGTCAATGTCAATGTCAATGTCAATGTCAATGTCAATGTCAATGTCAATGTCAATGTCAATGTCAATGTCAATGTCAATGTCAATGTCAATGTCAATGTCAATGTCAATGTCAATGTCAATGTCAATGTCAATGTCAATGTCAATGTCAATGTCAATGTCAATGTCAATGTCAATGTCAATGGCAATGTCAATGTCAATGTCAATGTCAATGTCAATGTGAATGTCAATGTGAATGTCAATGTGAATGTCAATGTGAATGTCAATGTGAATGTCAATGTGAATGTCAATGTGAATGTCAATGTGATTGTCAATGTGAATGTCAATGTGAATGTCAATGTGAATGTCAATGTGAATGTCAATGTGAATGTCAATGTGAATGTCAATGTGAATGTCAATGTCAATGTCAATGTGAACGTCAATGTGAACGTCAATGTGAACGTCAATGTGAATGTCAGTGTCAGTGTCAGTGTCAGTATCAGTGTCAATGTCAATGTCAATGTCAATGTCAATGTCAATGTCAATGTCAATGTCAATGTCAATGTCAATGTGAATGTCAATGTAAATGTCAATGTGAATGTCAATGTGAATGTCAATGTGAATGTCAATGTGAATGTCAATGTGAATGTCAATGTGATTGTCAATGTGAATGTCAATGTGAATGTCAATGTGAATGTCAATGTGAATGTGAATGTGAATGTCAATGTCAATGTCAATGTCAATGTCAATGTCAATGTCAATGTCAATGTCAATGTCAATGTCAATGTCAATGTCAATGTCAATGTCAATGTCAATGTCAATGTCAATGTCAATGTCAATGTCAATGTCAATGTCAATGTCAATGTCAATGTCAATGTCAATGTCAATGTCAATGTCAATGTCAATGTCAATGTCAATGTCAATGTCAATGTCAATGTCAATGTCAATGTCAATGTGAATGTCAATGTGAATGTCAATGTGATTGTCAATGTGAATGTGAATGTGAATGTGAATGTGAATGTCAATGTGAATGTCAATGTGAATGTGAATGTCAATGTCAATGTCAATGTCAATGTCAATGTGAATGCGAATGCGAATGTGAATGTGAATGCGATTGTCCATGTCAATGTCAATGTCAATGTCAATGTCAATGTCAATGTCAATGTCAATGTCAATGTCATTGTCACTGTCAATGTCAATGTCAATGCGAATGCGAATGTGAATGTGAATGCGATTGTCAATGTCAATGTCAATGTCAATGTCAATGTCAATGTCAATGTCAATGTCATTGTCAATGTCAATGTCAATGTCAATGTCAATGTCAATGTCAATGTCAATGTGAATGTGAATGCGATTGTCAATGTGAATGTCATTGTCACCGTCAGTGTCAGTATCAGTGAAGGTGTCATTTTCAGTGTCAGTGTCAGTATCAGTGTCAATGTCAATGTCATTGTCAATGTCAATGTCAATGTCAATGTGAACGTCAATGTGAACGTCAATGTGAATGTCAATATGAATGTCAATGTCAGTGTCAGTGTCAGTGGCAGTGTCATTGTCAATGTCATTGTCAATGTCAATGTCAATGTCAATGTCAATGCGAATGCGAATGTGAATGTGAATGCGATTGTCAATGTCAATGTCAATGTCAATGTCAATGTGAATGTCAATGCGAATGTCAATGCGAATGTCAATGTCAATGTCGATGTCAATGTCGATGTGATTGTCGATGTGAATGTCGATGTGAATGTCGATGTGAATGTCGATGTGCATGCCGATGTGAATGTCAATGTGAATGTGAATGTGAATGTGAATGTGAATGTCAATGTCAATGTCGATGTCGATGTCGATGTCGATGTCGATGTCGATGTCGATGTCGATGTCGATGTCGATGTCGATGTCGATGTCGATGTCGATGTCGATGTCGATGTCGATGTCGATGTCGATGTCGATGTCGATGTCGATGTCGATGTCGATGTCGATGTCGATGTCGATGTCGATGTCGATGTCGATGTCGATGTCGATGTCGATGTCGATGTCGATGTCGATGTCGATGTCGATGTCGATGTCGATGTCGATGTCGATGTCGATGTCGATGTCGATGTCGATGTCGATGTCGATGTCGATGTCGATGTCGATGTCGATGTCGATGTCGATGTCGATGTCGATGTCGATGTCGATGTCGATGTCGATGTCGATGTCGATGTCGATGTCGATGTCGATGTCGATGTCGATGTCGATGTCGATGTCGATGTCGATGTCGATGTCGATGTCGATGTCGATGTCGATGTCGATGTCGATGTCGATGTCGATGTCGATGTCGATGTCGATGTCGATGTCGATGTCGATGTCGATGTCGATGTCGATGTCGATGTCGATGTCGATGTCGATGTCGATGTCGATGTCGATGTCGATGTCGATGTCGATGTCGATGTCGATGTCGATGTCGATGTCGATGTCAATGTCAATGTCAATGTCAATGTCAATGTCAATGTCAATGTCAATGTCAATGTCAATGTCAATGTCAATGTCAATGTCAATGTCAATGTCAATGTCAATGTCAATGTCAATGTCAATGTCAATGTCAATGTCAATGTCAATGTCAATGTCAATGTCAATGTCAATGTCAATGTCAATGTCAATGTCAATGTCAATGTGAACGTCAATGTGAATGTCAATGTGAATGTCAGTGTCTGTGTCAGTGTCAGTATCAGTGTCAATGTCAATGTCAATGTCAATGTCAATGTCAATGTCAATGTCAATGTCAATGTCAATGTCATTGTCAATGTCAATGTCAATGTCAATGTCAATGTCAATGTCAATGTCAATGTGAATGTGAATGCGATTGTCAATGTGAATTTCATTGTCACCGTCAGTGTCAGTATCAGTGAAAGTGTCATTTTCAGTGTCAGTGTCAGTATCAGTGTCAATGTCAATGTCATTGTCAATGTCAATGTCAATGTCAATGTCAATGTCAATGTCAATGTGAACGTCAATGTGAACGTCAATGTGAATGTCAATATGAATGTCAATGTCAGTGTCAGTGTCAGTGGCAGTGTCATTGTCAATGTCATTGTCAATGTCAATGTCAATGTCAATGTCAATGCGAATGCGAATGTGAATGTGAATGCGATTGTCAATGTCAATGTCAATGTCAATGTCAATGTGAATGTCAATGCGAATGTCAATGCGAATGTCAATGTCAATGTCGATGTGATTGTCGATGTGAATGTCGATGTGAATGTCGATGTGAATGTCGATGTGCATGCCGATGTGAATGTCAATGTGAATGTGAATGTCAATGTCAATGTCAATGTCAATGTCAATGTCAATGTCAATGTCAATGTCAATGTCAATGTCAATGTCAATGTCAATGTCAATGTCAATGTCAATGTCAATGTCAATGTCAATGTCAATGTCAATGTCAATGTCAATGTCAATGTCAATGTCAATGTCAATGTCAATGTCAATGTCAATGTCAATGTCAATGTCAATGTCAATGTCAATGTCAATGTCAATGTCAATGTCAATGTCAATGTCAATGTCAATGTCAATGTCAATGTCAATGTCAATGTCAATGTCAATGTCAATGTCAATGTCAATGTCAATGTCAATGTCAATGTCAATGTCAATGTCAATGTCAATGTCAATGTCAATGTCAATGTCAATGTCAATGTCAATGTCAATGTCAATGTCAATGTCAATGTCAATGTCAATGTCAATGTCAATGTCAATGTCAATGTCAATGTCAATGTCAATGTCAATGTCAATGTCAATGTCAATGTCAATGTCAATGTCAATGGCAATGTCAATGTCAATGTCAATGTCAATGTCAATGTCAATGTCAATGTCAATGTCAATGTCAATGTCAATGTCAATGTCAATGTCAATGTGAATGTCAATGTCAATGTCAATGTCAATGTCAATGTCAATGTCAATGTCAATGTCAATGTCAATGTCAATGTCAATGTCAATGTCAATGTCAATGTCAATGTCAATGTCAATGTCAATGTCAATGTCAATGTCAATGTCAATGTCAATGTCAATGTCAATGTCAATGTCAATGTCAATGTCAATGTGAACGTCAATGTGAATGTCAATGTGAATGTCAGTGTCAGTGTCAGTGTCAGTATCAGTGTCAATGTCAATGTCAATGTCAATGTCAATGTCAATGTCAATGTCAATGTCAATGTCATTGTCAATGTCAATGTCAATGTCAATGTCAATGTCAATGTCAATGTCAATGTCAATGTGAATGTGAATGCGATTGTCAATGTGAATTTCATTGTCACCGTCAGTGTCAGTATCAGTGAAAGTGTCATTTTCAGTGTCAGTGTCAGTATCAGTGTCAATGTCAATGTCATTGTCAATGTCAATGTCAATGTCAATGTGAACGTCAATGTGAACGTCAATGTGAATGTCAATATGAATGTCAATGTCAGTGTCAGTGTCAGTGGCAGTGTCATTGTCAATGTCATTGTCAATGTCAATGTCAATGTCAATGTCAATGCGAATGCGAATGTGAATGTGAATGCGATTGTCAATGTCAATGTCAATGTCAATGTCAATGTGAATGTCAATGCGAATGTCAATGCGAATGTCAATGTCAATGTCGATGTGATTGTCGATGTGAATGTCGATGTGAATGTCGATGTGAATGTCGATGTGCATGCCGATGTGAATGTCAATGTGAATGTGAATGTGAGTGTCAATGTCAATGTCAATGTCAATGTCAATGTCAATGTCAATGTCAATGTCAATGTCAATGTCAATGTCAATGTCAATGTCAATGTCAATGTCAATGTCAATGTCAATGTCAATGTCAATGTCAATGTCAATGTCAATGTCAATGTCAATGTCAATGTCAATGTCAATGTCAATGTCAATGTCAATGTCAATGTCAATGTCAATGTCAATGTCAATGTCAATGTCAATGTCAATGTCAATGTCAATGTCAATGTCAATGTCAATGTCAATGTCAATGTCAATGTCAATGTCAATGTCAATGTCAATGTCAATGTCAATGTCAATGTCAATGTCAATGTCAATGTCAATGTCAATGTCAATGTCAATGTCAATGTCAATGTCAATGTCAATGTCAATGTCAATGTCAATGTCAATGTCAATGTCAATGTCAATGTCAATGTCAATGTCAATGTGAATGTCAATGTCAATGTCAATGTCAATGTCAATGTGAATGTCAATGTGATTGTCAATGTGAATGTCAATGTGAATGTCAATGTGAATGTCAATGTGAATGTCAATGTGAATGTCAATGTGAATGTCAATGTGAATGTCAATGTCAATGTCAATGTGAACGTCATTGTCAATGTCAATGTCAATGTCAATGTCAATGCGAATGCGAATGTGAATGTGAATGCGATTGTCAATGTCAATGTCAATGTCAATGTCAATGTGAATGTCAATGCGAATGTCAATGCGAATGTCAATGTCAATGTCGATGTGATTGTCGATGTGAATGTCGATGTGAATGTCGATGTGAATGTCGATGTGCATGCCGATGTGAATGTGAATGTGAATGTGAATGTCAATGTCAATGTCAATGTGAATGTCAATGTCAATGTCAATGTCAATGTCAATGTCAATGTCAATGTCAATGTCAATGTCAATGTCAATGTCAATGTCAATGTCAATGTCAATGTCAATGTCAATGTCAATGTCAATGTCAATGTCAATGTCAATGTCAATGTCAATGTCAATGTCAATGTCAATGTCAATGTCAATGTCAATGTCAATGTCAATGTCAATGTCAATGTCAATGTCAATGTCAATGTCAATGTCAATGTCAATGTCAATGTCAATGTCAATGTCAATGTCAATGTCAATGTCAATGTCAATGTCAATGTCAATGTCAATGTCAATGTCAATGTCAATGTCAATGTCAATGTCAATGTCAATGTCAATGTCAATGTCAATGTCAATGTCAATGTCAATGTCAATGTCAATGTCAATGTCAATGTCAATGTCAATGTCAATGTCAATGTCAATGTCAATGTCAATGTCAATGTCAATGTCAATGTCAATGTCAATGTCAATGGCAATGTCAATGTCAATGTCAATGTCAATGTCAATGTCAATGTCAATGTCAATGTCAATGTCAATGTCAATGTCAATGTCAATGTCAATGTCAATGTCAATGTCAATGTCAATGTGAATGTCAATGTCAATGTCAATGTCAATGTCAATGTCAATGTCAATGTCAATGTCAATGTCAATGTCAATGTCAATGTCAATGTCAATGTCAATGTCAATGTCAATGTCAATGTCAATGTCAATGTCAATGTCAATGTCAATGTGAACGTCAATGTGAATGTCAATGTGAATGTCAGTGTCAGTGTCAGTGTCAGTATCAGTGTCAATGTCAATGTCAATGTCAATGTCAATGTCAATGTCAATGTCAATGTCAATGTCATTGTCAATGTCAATGTCAATGTCAATGTCAATGTCAATGTCAATGTCAATGTGAATGTGAATGCGATTGTCAATGTGAATTTCATTGTCACCGTCAGTGTCAGTATCAGTGAAAGTGTCATTTTCAGTGTCAGTGTCAGTATCAGTGTCAATGTCAATGTCATTGTCAATGTCAATGTCAATGTCAATGTCAATGTCAATGTCAATGTGAACGTCAATGTGAACGTCAATGTGAATGTCAATATGAATGTCAATGTCAGTGTCAGTGTCAGTGGCAGTGTCATTGTCAATGTCATTGTCAATGTCAATGTCAATGTCAATGTCAATGCGAATGCGAATGTGAATGTGAATGCGATTGTCAATGTCAATGTCAATGTCAATGTCAATGTCAATGTGAATGTCAATGCGAATGTCAATGCGAATGTCAATGTCAATGTCGATGTGATTGTCGATGTGAATGTCGATGTGAATGTCGATGTGAATGTCGATGTGCATGCCGATGTGAATGTCAATGTGAATGTGAATGTCAATGTCAATGTCAATGTCAATGTCAATGTCAATGTCAATGTCAATGTCAATGTCAATGTCAATGTCAATGTCAATGTCAATGTCAATGTCAATGTCAATGTCAATGTCAATGTCAATGTCAATGTCAATGTCAATGTCAATGTCAATGTCAATGTCAATGTCAATGTCAATGTCAATGTCAATGTCAATGTCAATGTCAATGTCAATGTCAATGTCAATGTCAATGTCAATGTCAATGTCAATGTCAATGTCAATGTCAATGTCAATGTCAATGTCAATGTCAATGTCAATGTCAATGTCAATGTCAATGTCAATGTCAATGTCAATGTCAATGTCAATGTCAATGTCAATGTCAATGTCAATGTCAATGTCAATGTCAATGTCAATGTCAATGTCAATGTCAATGTCAATGTCAATGTCAATGTCAATGTCAATGTCAATGTCAATGTCAATGTCAATGTCAATGTCAATGTCAATGTCAATGTCAATGTCAATGTCAATGTCAATGTCAATGTCAATGTCAATGTCAATGTCAATGTCAATGTCAATGGCAATGTCAATGTCAATGTCAATGTCAATGTCAATGTCAATGTCAATGTCAATGTCAATGTCAATGTCAATGTCAATGTCAATGTCAATGTCAATGTCAATGTCAATGTCAATGTCAATGTCAATGTCAATGTCAATGTCAATGTCAATGTCAATGTCAATGTCAATGTCAATGTCAATGTCAATGTCAATGTCAATGTCAATGTCAATGTCAATGTCAATGTCAATGTCAATGTCAATGTCAATGTCAATGTCAATGTCAATGTCAATGTCAATGTCAATGTCAATGTCAATGTCAATGTCAATGTCAATGTCAATGTCAATGTCAATGTCAATGTCAATGTCAATGTCAATGTCAATGTCAATGTCAATGTCAATGTCAATGTCAATGTCAATGTCAATGTCAATGTCAATGTCAATGTCAATGTCAATGTCAATGTCAATGTCAATGTCAATGTCAATGTCAATGTCAATGTCAATGTCAATGTCAATGTCAATGCGAATGTCAATGCGAATGTCAATGCGAATGTCAATGTCAATGTCGATGTGATTGTCGATGTGAATGTCGATGTGAATGTCGATGTGAATGTCGATGTGCATGCCGATGTGAATGTCAATGTGAATGTGAATGTGAATGTCAATGTCAATGTCAATGTCAATGTCAATGTCAATGTCAATGTCAATGTCAATGTCAATGTCAATGTCAATGTCAATGTCAATGTCAATGTCAATGTCAATGTCAATGTCAATGTCAATGTCAATGTCAATGTCAATGTCAATGTCAATGTCAATGTCAATGTCAATGTCAATGTCAATGTCAATGTCAATGTCAATGTCAATGTCAATGTCAATGTCAATGTCAATGTCAATGTCAATGTCAATGTCAATGTCAATGTCAATGTCAATGTGAATGTCAATGTCAATGTCAATGTCAATGTCAATGTGAATGTCAATGTGATTGTCAATGTGAATGTCAATGTGAATGTCAATGTGAATGTCAATGTGAATGTCAATGTGAATGTCAATGTGAATGTCAATGTGAATGTCAATGTCAATGTCAATGTGAACGTCATTGTCAATGTCAATGTCAATGTCAATGTCAATGCGAATGCGAATGTGAATGTGAATGCGATTGTCAATGTCAATGTCAATGTCAATGTCAATGTGAATGTCAATGCGAATGTCAATGCGAATGTCAATGTCAATGTCGATGTGATTGTCGATGTGAATGTCGATGTGAATGTCGATGTGAATGTCGATGTGCATGCCGATGTGAATGTGAATGTGAATGTGAATGTCAATGTCAATGTCAATGTGAATGTCAATGTCAATGTCAATGTCAATGTCAATGTCAATGTCAATGTCAATGTCAATGTCAATGTCAATGTCAATGTCAATGTCAATGTCAATGTCAATGTCAATGTCAATGTCAATGTCAATGTCAATGTCAATGTCAATGTCAATGTCAATGTCAATGTCAATGTCAATGTCAATGTCAATGTCAATGTCAATGTCAATGTCAATGTCAATGTCAATGTCAATGTCAATGTCAATGTCAATGTCAATGTCAATGTCAATGTCAATGTCAATGTCAATGTCAATGTCAATGTCAATGTCAATGTCAATGTCAATGTCAATGTCAATGTCAATGTCAATGTCAATGTCAATGTCAATGTCAATGTCAATGTCAATGTCAATGTCAATGTCAATGTCAATGTCAATGTCAATGTCAATGTCAATGTCAATGTCAATGTCAATGTCAATGTCAATGTCAATGTCAATGTCAATGTCAATGTCAATGTCAATGTCAATGTCAATGTCAATGTCAATGTCAATGGCAATGTCAATGTCAATGTCAATGTCAATGTCAATGTCAATGTCAATGTCAATGTCAATGTCAATGTCAATGTCAATGTCAATGTCAATGTCAATGTCAATGTCAATGTCAATGTGAATGTCAATGTCAATGTCAATGTCAATGTCAATGTCAATGTCAATGTCAATGTCAATGTCAATGTCAATGTCAATGTCAATGTCAATGTCAATGTCAATGTCAATGTCAATGTCAATGTCAATGTCAATGTCAATGTCAATGTGAACGTCAATGTGAATGTCAATGTGAATGTCAGTGTCAGTGTCAGTGTCAGTATCAGTGTCAATGTCAATGTCAATGTCAATGTCAATGTCAATGTCAATGTCAATGTCAATGTCATTGTCAATGTCAATGTCAATGTCAATGTCAATGTCAATGTCAATGTCAATGTGAATGTGAATGCGATTGTCAATGTGAATTTCATTGTCACCGTCAGTGTCAGTATCAGTGAAAGTGTCATTTTCAGTGTCAGTGTCAGTATCAGTGTCAATGTCAATGTCATTGTCAATGTCAATGTCAATGTCAATGTCAATGTCAATGTGAACGTCAATGTGAACGTCAATGTGAATGTCAATATGAATGTCAATGTCAGTGTCAGTGTCAGTGGCAGTGTCATTGTCAATGTCATTGTCAATGTCAATGTCAATGTCAATGTCAATGCGAATGCGAATGTGAATGTGAATGCGATTGTCAATGTCAATGTCAATGTCAATGTCAATGTCAATGTGAATGTCAATGCGAATGTCAATGCGAATGTCAATGTCAATGTCGATGTGATTGTCGATGTGAATGTCGATGTGAATGTCGATGTGAATGTCGATGTGCATGCCGATGTGAATGTCAATGTGAATGTGAATGTCAATGTCAATGTCAATGTCAATGTCAATGTCAATGTCAATGTCAATGTCAATGTCAATGTCAATGTCAATGTCAATGTCAATGTCAATGTCAATGTCAATGTCAATGTCAATGTCAATGTCAATGTCAATGTCAATGTCAATGTCAATGTCAATGTCAATGTCAATGTCAATGTCAATGTCAATGTCAATGTCAATGTCAATGTCAATGTCAATGTCAATGTCAATGTCAATGTCAATGTCAATGTCAATGTCAATGTCAATGTCAATGTCAATGTCAATGTCAATGTCAATGTCAATGTCAATGTCAATGTCAATGTCAATGTCAATGTCAATGTCAATGTCAATGTCAATGTCAATGTCAATGTCAATGTCAATGTCAATGTCAATGTCAATGTCAATGTCAATGTCAATGTCAATGTCAATGTCAATGTCAATGTCAATGTCAATGTCAATGTCAATGTCAATGTCAATGTCAATGTCAATGTCAATGTCAATGTCAATGGCAATGTCAATGTCAATGTCAATGTCAATGTCAATGTCAATGTCAATGTCAATGTCAATGTCAATGTCAATGTCAATGTCAATGTCAATGTCAATGTCAATGTCAATGTGAATGTCAATGTGATTGTCAATGTGAATGTCAATGTGAATGTCAATGTGAATGTCAATGTGAATGTCAATGTGAATGTCAATGTGAATGTCAATGTGAATGTCAATGTGAATGTCAATGTGAACGTCAATGTGAACGTCAATGTCAATGTCAATGTGAATGTCAGTGTCAGTGTCAGTGTCAGTATCAGTGTCAATGTCAATGTGAATGTCAATGTGAATGTCAATGTGAATGTCAATGTCAATGTCAATGTGAACGTCAATGTGAACGTCAATGTGAATGTCAATGTGAATGTCAGTGTCAGTGTCAGTGTCAGTATCAGTGTCAGTGTCAATGTCAATGTCAATGTCAATGTCAATGTCAATGTCAATGTCAATGTCAATGCCACGTCAATGTGAATGTCAATGTAAATGTCAATGTGAATGTCAATGTGAATGTCAATGTGAATGTCAATGTGAATGTCAATGTGAATGTCAATGTGATTGTCAATGTGAATGTCAATGTGAATGTCAATGTGAATGTCAATGTGAATGTGAATGTCAATGTCAATGTCAATGTCAATGTCAATGTCAATGTCAATGTCAATGTCAATGTCAATGTCAATGTCAATGTCAATGTCAATGTCAATGTCAATGTCAATGTCAATGTCAATGTCAATGTCAATGTCAATGTCAATGTCAATGTCAATGTTAATGTCAATGTCAATGTCAATGTCAATGTGAATGTCAATGTGAATGTCAATGTGAATGTCAATGTGAATGTCAATGTGATTGTCAATGTGAATGTGAATGTGAATGTGAATGTGAATGTCAATGTGAATGTCAATGTGAATGTCAATGTGAATGTCAATGTCAATGTCAATGTGAATGCGAATGCGAATGTGAATGTGAATGCGATTGTCCATGTCAATGTCAATGTCAATGTCAATGTCAATGTCAATGTCAATGTCAATGTCAATGTCAATGTCAATGTCAATGTCAATGTCAATGTCATTGTCAATGTCAATGTCATTGTCAATGCGAATGCGAATGTGAATGTGAATGCGATTGTCAATGTCAATGTCAATGTCAATGTCAATGTCAATGTTAATGTCAATGTCAATGTCAATGTCATTGTCAATGTCAATGTCAATGTCAATGTCAATGTCAATGTCAATGTGAATGTGAATGTGAATGCGATTGTCAATGTGAATGTCATTGTCACCGTCAGTGTCAGTATCAGTGAAAGTGTCATTTTCAGTGTCAGTGTCAGTATCAGTGTCAATGTCAATGTCATTGTCAATGTCAATGTCAATGTCAATGTCAATGTCAATGTCAATGTGAACGTCAATGTGAACGTCAATGTGAATGTCAATATGAATGTCAATGTCAGTGTCAGTGTCAGTGGCAGTGTCATTGTCAATGTCATTGTCATTGTCAATGTCAATGTCAATGTCAATGTCAATGTCAATGCGAATGCGAATGTGAATGTGAATGCGATTGTCAATGTCAATGTCAATGTCAATGTCAATGTGAATGTCAATGCGAATGTCAATGCGAATGTCAATGTCAATGTCGATGTGATTGTCGATGTGAATGTCGATGTGAATGTCGATGTGAATGTCGATGTGAATGTCGATGTGAATGTCGATGTGAATGTCGATGTGAATGTCGATGTGAATGTCGATGTGCATGCCGATGTGAATGTCAATGTGAATGTCAATGTGAATGTCAATGTGAATGTGAATGTCAATGTCAATGTCAATGGCAATGTCAATGTCAATGTCAATGTCAATGTCAATGTCAATGTCAATGTCAATGTCAATGTCAATGTCAATGTCAATGTCAATGTCAATGTGAATGTGAATGTCAATGTCAATGTCAATGTCAATGTCAATGTCAATGTCAATGTCAATGTCAATGTCAATGTCAATGTCAATGTCAATGTCAATGTCAATGTCAATGTCAATGTCAATGTCAATGTCAATGTCAATGTCAATGTCAATGTCAATGTCAATGTCAATGTCAATGTCAATGTCAATGTGAACGTCAATGTGAATGTCAATGTGAATGTCAGTGTCAGTGTCAGTGTCAGTATCAGTGTCAATGTCAATGTCAATGTCAATGTCAATGTCAATGTCAATGTCAATGTCAATGTCATTGTCAATGTCAATGTCAATGTCAATGTCAATGTCAATGTCAATGTCAATGTCAATGTGAATGTGAATGCGATTGTCAATGTGAATTTCATTGTCACCGTCAGTGTGAGTATCAGTGAAAGTGTCATTTTCAGTGTCAGTGTCAGTATCAGTGTCAATGTCAATGTCATTGTCAATGTCAATGTCAATGTCAATGTGAACGTCAATGTGAACGTCAATGTGAATGTCAATATGAATGTCAATGTCAGTGTCAGTGTCAGTGGCAGTGTCATTGTCAATGTCATTGTCAATGTCAATGTCAATGTCAATGTCAATGCGAATGCGAATGTGAATGTGAATGCGATTGTCAATGTCAATGTCAATGTCAATGTCAATGTGAATGTCAATGCGAATGTCAATGCGAATGTCAATGTCAATGTCGATGTGATTGTCGATGTGAATGTCGATGTGAATGTCGATGTGAATGTCGATGTGCATGCCGATGTGAATGTCAATGTGAATGTGAATGTGAATGTCAATGTCAATGTCAATGTCAATGTCAATGTCAATGTCAATGTCAATGTCAATGTCAATGTCAATGTCAATGTCAATGTCAATGTCAATGTCAATGTCAATGTCAATGTCAATGTCAATGTCAATGTCAATGTCAATGTCAATGTCAATGTCAATGTCAATGTCAATGTCAATGTCAATGTCAATGTCAATGTCAATGTCAATGTCAATGTCAATGTCAATGTCAATGTCAATGTCAATGTCAATGTCAATGTCAATGTCAATGTCAATGTCAATGTCAATGTCAATGTCAATGTCAATGTCAATGTCAATGTCAATGTCAATGTCAATGTCAATGTCAATGTCAATGTCAATGTCAATGTCAATGTCAATGTCAATGTCAATGTCAATGTCAATGTGAATGTCAATGTCAATGTCAATGTCAATGTCAAGGTGAATGTCAATGTGATTGTCAATGTGAATGTCAATGTGAATGTCAATGTGAATGTCAATGTGAATGTCAATGTGAATGTCAATGTGAATGTCAATGTGAATGTCAATGTCAATGTCAATGTGAACGTCATTGTCAATGTCAATGTCAATGTCAATGTCAATGCGAATGCGAATGTGAATGTGAATGCGATTGTCAATGTCAATGTCAATGTCAATGTCAATGTGAATGTCAATGCGAATGTCAATGCGAATGTCAATGTCAATGTCGATGTGATTGTCGATGTGAATGTCGATGTGAATGTCGATGTGAATGTCGATGTGCATGCCGATGTGAATGTGAATGTGAATGTGAATGTCAATGTCAATGTCAATGTGAATGTCAATGTCAATGTCAATGTCAATGTCAATGTCAATGTCAATGTCAATGTCAATGTCAATGTCAATGTCAATGTCAATGTCAATGTCAATGTCAATGTCAATGTCAATGTCAATGTCAATGTCAATGTCAATGTCAATGTCAATGTCAATGTCAATGTCAATGTCAATGTCAATGTCAATGTCAATGTCAATGTCAATGTCAATGTCAATGTCAATGTCAATGTCAATGTCAATGTCAATGTCAATGTCAATGTCAATGTCAATGTCAATGTCAATGTCAATGTCAATGTCAATGTCAATGTCAATGTCAATGTCAATGTCAATGTCAATGTCAATGTCAATGTCAATGTCAATGTCAATGTCAATGTCAATGTCAATGTCAATGTCAATGTCAATGTCAATGTCAATGTCAATGTCAATGTCAATGTCAATGTCAATGTCAATGTCAATGTCAATGTCAATGTCAATGTCAATGTCAATGTCAATGTCAATGTCAATGTCAATGTCAATGTCAATGTCAATGTCAATGGCAATGTCAATGTCAATGTCAATGTCAATGTCAATGTCAATGTCAATGTCAATGTCAATGTCAATGTGAATGTCAATGTCAATGTCAATGTGAATGTCAATGTCAATGTCAATGTCAATGTCAATGTCAATGTCAATGTCAATGTCAATGTCAATGTCAATGTCAATGTCAATGTCAATGTCAATGTCAATGTCAATGTCAATGTCAATGTCAATGTCAATGTCAATGTCAATGTCAATGTGAACGTCAATGTGAATGTCAATGTGAATGTCAGTGTCAGTGTCAGTGTCAGTATCAGTGTCAATGTCAATGTCAATGTCAATGTCAATGTCAATGTCAATGTCAATGTCAATGTCATTGTCAATGTCAATGTCAATGTCAATGTCAATGTCAATGTCAATGTCAATGTGAATGTGAATGCGATTGTCAATGTGAATTTCATTGTCACCGTCAGTGTCAGTATCAGTGAAAGTGTCATTTTCAGTGTCAGTGTCAGTATCAGTGTCAATGTCAATGTCATTGTCAATGTCAATGTCAATGTCAATGTCAATGTCAATGTCAATGTGAACGTCAATGTGAACGTCAATGTGAATGTCAATATGAATGTCAATGTCAGTGTCAGTGTCAGTGGCAGTGTCATTGTCAATGTCATTGTCAATGTCAATGTCAATGTCAATGTCAATGCGAATGCGAATGTGAATGTGAATGCGATTGTCAATGTCAATGTCAATGTCAATGTCAATGTCAATGTGAATGTCAATGCGAATGTCAATGCGAATGTCAATGTCAATGTCGATGTGATTGTCGATGTGAATGTCGATGTGAATGTCGATGTGAATGTCGATGTGCATGCCGATGTGAATGTCAATGTGAATGTGAATGTCAATGTCAATGTCAATGTCAATGTCAATGTCAATGTCAATGTCAATGTCAATGTCAATGTCAATGTCAATGTCAATGTCAATGTCAATGTCAATGTCAATGTCAATGTCAATGTCAATGTCAATGTCAATGTCAATGTCAATGTCAATGTCAATGTCAATGTCAATGTCAATGTCAATGTCAATGTCAATGTCAATGTCAATGTCAATGTCAATGTCAATGTCAATGTCAATGTCAATGTCAATGTCAATGTCAATGTCAATGTCAATGTCAATGTCAATGTCAATGTCAATGTCAATGTCAATGTCAATGTCAATGTCAATGTCAATGTCAATGTCAATGTCAATGTCAATGTCAATGTCAATGTCAATGTCAATGTCAATGTCAATGTCAATGTCAATGTCAATGTCAATGTCAATGTCAATGTCAATGTCAATGTCAATGTCAATGTCAATGTCAATGTCAATGTCAATGTCAATGTCAATGTCAATGTCAATGTCAATGGCAATGTCAATGTCAATGTCAATGTCAATGTCAATGTCAATGTCAATGTCAATGTCAATGTCAATGTCAATGTCAATGTCAATGTCAATGTCAATGTCAATGTCAATGTCAATGTGAATGTCAATGTGATTGTCAATGTGAATGTCAATGTGAATGTCAATGTGAATGTCAATGTGAATGTCAATGTGAATGTCAATGTGAATGTCAATGTGAATGTCAATGTGAATGTCAATGTGAACGTCAATGTGAACGTCAATGTCAATGTCAATGTGAATGTCAGTGTCAGTGTCAGTGTCAGTATCAGTGTCAATGTCAATGTGAATGTCAATGTGAATGTCAATGTGAATGTCAATGTCAATGTCAATGTGAACGTCAATGTGAACGTCAATGTGAATGTCAATGTGAATGTCAGTGTCAGTGTCAGTGTCAGTATCAGTGTCAGTGTCAATGTCAATGTCAATGTCAATGTCAATGTCAATGTCAATGTCAATGTCAATGCCACGTCAATGTGAATGTCAATGTAAATGTCAATGTGAATGTCAATGTGAATGTCAATGTGAATGTCAATGTGAATGTCAATGTGAATGTCAATGTGATTGTCAATGTGAATGTCAATGTGAATGTCAATGTGAATGTCAATGTGAATGTCAATGTGAATGTGAATGTCAATGTCAATGTCAATGTCAATGTCAATGTCAATGTCAATGTCAATGTCAATGTCAATGTCAATGTCAATGTCAATGTCAATGTCAATGTCAATGTCAATGTCAATGTCAATGTCAATGTCAATGTCAATGTTAATGTCAATGTCAATGTCAATGTCAATGTGAATGTCAATGTGAATGTCAATGTGAATGTCAATGTGAATGTCAATGTGATTGTCAATGTGAATGTGAATGTGAATGTGAATGTGAATGTCAATGTGAATGTCAATGTGAATGTCAATGTGAATGTCAATGTCAATGTCAATGTGAATGCGAATGCGAATGTGAATGTGAATGCGATTGTCCATGTCAATGTCAATGTCAATGTCAATGTCAATGTCAATGTCAATGTCAATGTCAATGTCAATGTCAATGTCAATGTCAATGTCAATGTCATTGTCAATGTCAATGTCATTGTCAATGCGAATGCGAATGTGAATGTGAATGCGATTGTCAATGTCAATGTCAATGTCAATGTCAATGTCAATGTTAATGTCAATGTCAATGTCAATGTCATTGTCAATGTCAATGTCAATGTCAATGTCAATGTCAATGTCAATGTGAATGTGAATGTGAATGCGATTGTCAATGTGAATGTCATTGTCACCGTCAGTGTCAGTATCAGTGAAAGTGTCATTTTCAGTGTCAGTGTCAGTATCAGTGTCAATGTCAATGTCATTGTCAATGTCAATGTCAATGTCAATGTCAATGTCAATGTCAATGTGAACGTCAATGTGAACGTCAATGTGAATGTCAATATGAATGTCAATGTCAGTGTCAGTGTCAGTGGCAGTGTCATTGTCAATGTCATTGTCATTGTCAATGTCAATGTCAATGTCAATGTCAATGTCAATGCGAATGCGAATGTGAATGTGAATGCGATTGTCAATGTCAATGTCAATGTCAATGTCAATGTGAATGTCAATGCGAATGTCAATGCGAATGTCAATGTCAATGTCGATGTGATTGTCGATGTGAATGTCGATGTGAATGTCGATGTGAATGTCGATGTGAATGTCGATGTGAATGTCGATGTGAATGTCGATGTGAATGTCGATGTGAATGTCGATGTGCATGCCGATGTGAATGTCAATGTGAATGTCAATGTGAATGTCAATGTGAATGTGAATGTCAATGTCAATGTCAATATCAATGTCAATGTCAATGTCAATGTCAATGTCAATGTCAATGTCAATGTCAATGTCAATGTCAATGTCAATGTCAATGTGAATGTGAATGTGAATGTGAATGTGAATGTGAATGTGAATGTGAATGTGAATGTGAATGTGAATGTGAATGTGAATGTGAATGTGAATGTGAATGTGAATGTGAATGTGAATGTGAATGTGAATGTCATGTCAATGTCAGTGTCAGTGTCAGTGTCAGTGAAAGTGTCAGTGTCAATGTCATTGTCAGTGTCAGTGTCAATGTCATTGTCAGTGTCAGTGTCAGTGAAAGTGTCATTGTCACCGTCAGTGTCAGTATCAGTGAAAGTGTCATTTTCAGTGTCAGTGTCAGTGTCAGTGTCAGTGTCAGTGTCAGTGTCAGTGTCAATGTCAATGTCAATGTCAATGTCAATGTCAATGTCAATGTCAATGTCAATGTCAATGTCAATGTCAATGTCAATGTCAATGTCAATGTCAATGTCAATGTCAATGTCAATGTCAATGTCAATGTCAATGTCAATGTCAATGTCAATGTCAATGTCAATGTCAATGTCAATGTCAATGTCAATGTCAATGTCAATGTCAATGTCAATGTCAATGTCAATGTCAATGTCAATGTCAATGTCAATGTCAATGTCAATGTCAATGTCAATGTCAATGTCAATGTCAATGTCAATGTCAATGTCAATGTCAATGTCAATGTCAATGGCAATGTCAATGTCAATGTCAATGTCAATGTCAATGTCAATGTCAATGTCAATGTCAATGTCAATGTCAATGTCAATGTCAATGTGAATGTCAATGTGAATGTCAATGTGAATGTCAATGTGAATGTCAATGTGATTGTCAATGTGAATGTCAATGTGAATGTCAATGTGAATGTCAATGTGAA
Organism: Lasioglossum villosulum; assembly: GCA_963971365.1. NCBI lineage: Eukaryota > Metazoa > Arthropoda > Insecta > Hymenoptera > Halictidae > Lasioglossum > Lasioglossum villosulum. The sequence goes on along the minus strand of OZ020496.1, from coordinate 20,094,022 downwards.
TGTCAATGTGAATGTCAATGTGAATGTCAATGTGAATGTCAATGTGAATGTCAATGTCAATGTCAATGGCAATGTCAATGTCAATGTCAATGTCAATGTCAATGTCAATGTCAATGTCAATGTCAATGTCAATGTCAATGTCAATGTCAATGTCAATGTCAATGTCAATGTGAATGTCAATGTGAATGTCAATGTGAATGTCAATGTGATTGTCAATGTGAATGTCAATGTGAATGTCAATGTGAATGTCAATGTGAATGTCAATGTGAATGTCAATGTGAATGTCAATGTGAATGTCAATGTGAATGTCAATGTGAATGTCAATGTGAATGTCAATGTCAATGTCAATGTCAATGTCAATGTGAACGTCAATGTGAACGTCAATGTGAATGTCAATGTGAATGTCAGTGTCAGTGTCAGTGTCAGTATCAGTGTCAATGTCAATGTCAATGTCAATGTCAATGTCAATGTCAATGTGAATGTCAATGTGAATGTCAATGTGAATGTCAATGTGAATGTCAATGTCAATGTCAATGTGAACGTCAATGTGAACGTCAATGTGAATGTCAATGTGAATGTCAGTGTCAGTGTCAGTGTCAGTATCAGTGTCAATGTCAATGTCAATGTCAATGTCAATGTCAATGTCAATGTCAATGTCAATGTGAATGTCAATGTAAATGTCAATGTGAATGTCAATGTGAATGTCAATGTGAATGTCAATGTGAATGTCAATGTGAATGTCAATGTGATTGTCAATGTGAATGTCAATGTGAATGTCAATGTGAATGTCAATGTGAATGTCAATGTGAATGTCAATGTGAATGTCAATGTCAATGTCAATGTCAATGTCAATGTCAATGTCAATGTCAATGTCAATGTGAACGTCAATGTGAACGTCAATGTGAATGTCAATGTGAATGTCAGTGTCAGTGAAAGTGTCATTGTCACCGTCAGTGTCAGTGTCAGTATCAGTGAAAGTGTCATTTTCAATGTCAATGTCAATGTCAATGTCAATGTCAATGTCAATGTCAATGTCAATGTCAATGTCAATGTCAATGTCAATGTCAATGTCAATGTCAATGTCAATGTCAATGTCAATGTCAATGTCAATGTCAATGTCAATGTCAATGTCAATGTCAATGTCAATGTCAATGTCAATGTCAATGTCAATGTCAATGTCAATGTCAATGTCAATGTCAATGTCAATGTCAATGTCAATGTCAATGTCAATGTCAATGTCAATGTCAATGTCAATGTCAATGTCAATGTCAATGTCAATGTCAATGTCAATGTCAATGTCAATGTCAATGTCAATGTCAATGTCAATGTCAATGTCAATGTCAATGCCAATGTCAATGTCAATGTCAAGGTCAAGGTCAAGGTCAAGGTCAATGTCAATGTCAATGTCAATGTCAATGTCAATGTCAATGTCAATGTCAATGTCAATGTCAATGTCAATGTCAATGTCAATGTCAATGTCAATGTCAATGTCAATGTCAATGTCAATGTCAATGTCAATGTCAATGTCAATGTCAATGTCAATGTCAATGTCAATGTCAATGTCAATGTCAATGGCAATGTCAATGTCAATGTCAATGTCAATGTCAATGTCAATGTCAATGTCAATGTCAATGTCAATGTCAATGTCAATGTCAATGTGAATGTCAATGTGAATGTCAATGTGAATGTCAATGTGAATGTCAATGTGAATGTCAATGTGATTGTCAATGTGAATGTCAATGTGAATGTCAATGTGAATGTCAATGTGAATGTCAATGTGAATGTCAATGTGAATGTCAATGTGAATGTCAATGTGAATGTCAATGTGAATGTCAATGTGAATGTCAATGTGAATGTCAATGTGAACGTCAATGTGAACGTCAATGTGAATGTCAATGTGAATGTCAGTGTCAGTGTCAGTGTCAGTATCAGTGTCAATGTCAATGTCAATGTCAATGTCAATGTCAATGTCAATGTCAATGTCAATGTCAATGTCAATGTGAATGTCAATGTAAATGTCAATGTGAATGTCAATGTGAATGTCAATGTGATTGTCAATGTGAATGTCAATGTGAATGTCAATGTGAATGTCAATGTGAATGTCAATGTGAATGTCAATGTGAATGTCAATGTCAATGGCAATGTCAATGGCAATGTCAATGTCAATGTCAATGTCAATGTCAATGTCAATGTCAATGTCAATGTCAATGTCAATGTCAATGTCAATGTCAATGTCAATGTCAATGTCAATGTGAATGTCAATGTCAATGTCAATGTCAATGCCAATGCCAATGTCAATGTCAATGTCAAGGTCAAGGTCAAGGTCAAGGTCAATGTCAATGTCAAGGTCAAGGTCAAGGTCAAGGTCAATGTCAATGTCAATGTCAATGTCAATGTCAATGTCAATGTCAATGTCAATGTCAATGTCAATGTCAATGTCAATGTCAATGTCAATGTCAATGTCAATGTCAATGTCAATGTCAATGTCAATGTCAATGTCAATGTCAATGTCAATGTCAATGTCAATGTCAATGTCAATGTCAATGTCAATGTCAATGGCAATGTCAATGTCAATGTCAATGTCAATGTCAATGTCAATGTCAATGTCAATGTCAATGTCAATGTCAATGTCAATGTCAATGTCAATGTGAATGTCAATGTGAATGTCAATGTGAATGTCAATGTGAATGTCAATGTGAATGTCAATGTGATTGTCAATGTGAATGTCAATGTGAATGTCAATGTGAATGTCAATGTGAATGTCAATGTGAATGTCAATGTGAATGTCAATGTGAATGTCAATGTGAATGTCAATGTGAATGTCAATGTGAATGTCAATGTGAATGTCAATGTGAACGTCAATGTGAACGTCAATGTGAATGTCAATGTGAATGTCAGTGTCAGTGTCAGTGTCAGTATCAGTGTCAATGTCAATGTCAATGTCAATGTCAATGTCAATGTCAATGTCAATGTCAATGTCAATGTCAATGTGAATGTCAATGTAAATGTCAATGTGAATGTCAATGTGAATGTCAATGTGAATGTCAATGTGAATGTCAATGTGAATGTCAATGTGATTGTCAATGTGAATGTCAATGTGAATGTCAATGTGAATGTCAATGTGAATGTCAATGTGAATGTCAATGTGAATGTCAATGTCAATGGCAATGTCAATGGCAATGTCAATGTCAATGTCAATGTCAATGTCAATGTCAATGTCAATGTCAATGTCAATGTCAATGTCAATGTCAATGTCAATGTCAATGTCAATGTCAATGTCAATGTGAATGTCAATGTGAATGTCAATGTGAATGTCAATGTGATTGTCAATGTGAATGTCAATGTGAATGTCAATGTGAATGTCAATGTGAATGTCAATGTGAATGTCAATGTGAATGTCAATGTGAATGTCAATGTGAATGTCAATGTGAATGTCAATGTCAATGTCAATGTCAATGTCAATGTGAACGTCAATGTGAACGTCAATGTGAATGTCAATGTGAATGTCAGTGTCAGTGTCAGTGTCAGTATCAGTGTCAATGTCAATGTCAATGTCAATGTCAATGTCAATGTCAATGTCAATGTCAATGTCAATGTCAATGTCAATGTGAATGTCAATGTAAATGTCAATGTGAATGTCAATGTGAATGTCAATGTGAATGTCAATGTGAATGTCAATGTGAATGTCAATGTGATTGTCAATGTGAATGTCAATGTGAATGTCAATGTCAATGGCAATGTCAATGGCAATGTCAATGTCAATGTCAATGTCAATGTCAATGTCAATGTCAATGTCAATGTCAATGTCAATGTCAATGTCAATGTCAATGTCAATGTCAATGTCAATGTCAATGTCAATGTCAATGTCAATGTCAATGTCAATGTCAATGTCAATGTCAATGTCAATGTCAATATCAATGTCAATGTCAATGGCAATGTCAATGTCAATGTCAATGTCAATGTCAATGTGAATGTCAATGTGAATGTCAATGTGAATGTCAATGTGAATGTCAATGTGAATGTCAATGTGAATGTCAATGTGAATGTCAATGTGATTGTCAATGTGAATGTCAATGTGAATGTCAATGTGAATGTCAATGTGAATGTCAATGTGAATGTCAATGTGAATGTCAATGTGAATGTCAATGTCAATGTCAATGTGAACGTCAATGTGAACGTCAATGTGAACGTCAATGTGAATGTCAGTGTCAGTGTCAGTGTCAGTATCAGTGTCAATGTCAATGTCAATGTCAATGTCAATGTCAATGTCAATGTCAATGTCAATGTCAATGTGAATGTCAATGTAAATGTCAATGTGAATGTCAATGTGAATGTCAATGTGAATGTCAATGTGAATGTCAATGTGAATGTCAATGTGATTGTCAATGTGAATGTCAATGTGAATGTCAATGTGAATGTCAATGTGAATGTGAATGTGAATGTGAATGTGAATGTGAATGTGAATGTGAATGTGAATGTCAATGTCAATGTCAATGTCAATGTCAATGTCAATGTCAATGTCAATGTCAATGTCAATGTCAATGTCAATGTCAATGTCAATGTCAATGTCAATGTCAATGTCAATGTCAATGTCAATGTCAATGTCAATGTCAATGTCAATGTCAATGTCAATGTCAATGTCAATGTCAATGTCAATGTCAATGTCAATGTCAATGTCAATGTCAATGTCAATGTGAATGTCAATGTGAATGTCAATGTGATTGTCAATGTGAATGTGAATGTGAATGTGAATGTGAATGTCAATGTGAATGTCAATGTGAATGTGAATGTCAATGTCAATGTCAATGTCAATGTGAATGTGAATGCGAATGCGAATGTGAATGTGAATGCGATTGTCCATGTCAATGTCAATGTCAATGTCAATGTCAATGTCAATGTCAATGTCAATGTCAATGTCATTGTCACTGTCAATGTCAATGTCAATGCGAATGCGAATGTGAATGTGAATGCGATTGTCAATGTCAATGTCAATGTCAATGTCAATGTCAATGTCAATGTCAATGTCATTGTCAATGTCAATGTCAATGTCAATGTCAATGTCAATGTCAATGTCAATGTGAATGTGAATGCGATTGTCAATGTGAATGTCATTGTCACCGTCAGTGTCAGTATCAGTGAAGGTGTCATTTTCAGTGTCAGTGTCAGTATCAGTGTCAATGTCAATGTCATTGTCAATGTCAATGTCAATGTCAATGTCAATGTCAATGTCAATGTGAACGTCAATGTGAACGTCAATGTGAATGTCAATATGAATGTCAATGTCAGTGTCAGTGTCAGTGGCAGTGTCATTGTCAATGTCATTGTCAATGTCAATGTCAATGTCAATGTCAATGCGAATGCGAATGTGAATGTGAATGCGATTGTCAATGTCAATGTCAATGTCAATGTCAATGTGAATGTCAATGCGAATGTCAATGCGAATGTCAATGTCAATGTCGATGTGATTGTCGATGTGAATGTCGATGTGAATGTCGATGTGAATGTCGATGTGCATGCCGATGTGAATGTCAATGTGAATGTGAATGTGAATGTGAATGTCAATGTCAATGTCAATGTCAATGTCAATGTCAATGTCAATGTCAATGTCAATGTCAATGTCAATGTCAATGTCAATGTCAATGTCAATGTCAATGTCAATGTCAATGTCAATGTCAATGTCAATGTCAATGTCAATGTCAATGTCAATGTCAATGTCAATGTCAATGTCAATGTCAATGTCAATGTCAATGTCAATGTCAATGTCAATGTCAATGTCAATGTCAATGTCAATGTCAATGTCAATGTCAATGTCAATGTCAATGTCAATGTCAATGTCAATGTGAATGTGAATGTGAATGTGAATGTCAATGTCAATGTCAATGTCAATGTCAATGTCAATGTCAATGTCAATGTCAATGTCAATGTCAATGTCAATGTCAATGTCAATGTCAATGTCAATGTCAATGTCAATGTCAATGTCAATGTCAATGTCAATGTCAATGTCAATGTCAATGTCAATGTCAATGTCAATGTCAATGTGAACGTCAATGTGAATGTCAATGTGAATGTCAGTGTCTGTGTCAGTGTCAGTATCAGTGTCAATGTCAATGTCAATGTCAATGTCAATGTCAATGTCAATGTCAATGTCATTGTCAATGTCAATGTCAATGTCAATGTCAATGTCAATGTCAATGTCAATGTCAATGTGAATGTGAATGCGATTGTCAATGTGAATTTCATTGTCACCGTCAGTGTCAGTATCAGTGAAAGTGTCATTGTCAGTGTCAGTGTCAGTATCAGTGTCAATGTCAATGTCATTGTCAATGTCAATGTCAACGTCAATGTCAATGTCAATGTCAATGTGAACGTCAATGTGAACGTCAATGTGAATGTCAATATGAATGTCAATGTCAGTGTCAGTGTCAGTGGCAGTGTCATTGTCAATGTCATTGTCAATGTCAATGTCAATGACAATGTCAATGCGAATGCGAATGTGAATGTGAATGCGATTGTCAATGTCAATGTCAATGTCAATGTCAATGTGAATGTCAATGCGAATGTCAATGCGAATGTCAATGTCAATGTCGATGTGATTGTCGATGTGAATGTCGATGTGAATGTCGATGTGAATGTCGATGTGCATGCCGATGTGAATGTCAATGTGAATGTGAATGTGAATGTCAATGTCAATGTCAATGTCAATGTCAATGTCAATGTCAATGTCAATGTCAATGTCAATGTCAATGTCAATGTCAATGTCAATGTCAATGTCAATGTCAATGTCAATGTCAATGTCAATGTCAATGTCAATGTCAATGTCAATGTCAATGTCAATGTCAATGTCAATGTCAATGTCAATGTCAATGTCAATGTCAATGTCAATGTCAATGTCAATGTCAATGTCAATGTCAATGTCAATGTCAATGTCAATGTCAATGTCAATGTCAATGTCAATGTCAATGTCAATGTCAATGTCAATGTCAATGTCAATGTCAATGTCAATGTCAATGTCAATGTCAATGTCAATGTCAATGTCAATGTCAATGGCAATGTCAATGTCAATGTCAATGTCAATGTCAATGTCAATGTCAATGTCAATGTCAATGTCAATGTCAATGTCAATGTCAATGTCAATGTCAATGTCAATGTCAATGTGAATGTCAATGTCAATGTCAATGTCAATGTCAATGTCAATGTCAATGTCAATGTCAATGTCAATGTCAATGTCAATGTCAATGTCAATGTCAATGTCAATGTCAATGTCAATGTCAATGTCAATGTCAATGTCAATGTCAATGTCAATGTCAATGTCAATGTCAATGTCAATGTCAATGTCAATGTCAATGTGAACGTCAATGTGAATGTCAATGTGAATGTCAGTGTCAGTGTCAGTGTCAGTATCAGTGTCAATGTCAATGTCAATGTCAATGTCAATGTCAATGTCAATGTCAATGTCAATGTCATTGTCAATGTCAATGTCAATGTCAATGTCAATGTCAATGTCAATGTCAATGTGAATGTGAATGCGATTGTCAATGTGAATTTCATTGTCACCGTCAGTGTCAGTATCAGTGAAAGTGTCATTTTCAGTGTCAGTGTCAGTATCAGTGTCAATGTCAATGTCATTGTCAATGTCAATGTCAATGTCAATGTCAATGTCAATGTCAATGTCAATGTCAATGTCAATGTCAATGTCAATGTCAATGTCAATGTCAATGTCAATGTCAATGTCAATGTCAATGTCAATGTCAATGTCAATGTCAATGTCAATGTCAATGTCAATGTCAATGTCAATGTCAATGTCAATGTCAATGTCAATGTCAATGTCAATGTCAATGTCAATGGCAATGTCAATGTCAATGTCAATGTCAATGTCAATGTCAATGTCAATGTCAATGTCAATGTCAATGTCAATGTCAATGTCAATGTCAATGTGAATGTGAATGTGAATGTCAATGTCAATGTCAATGTCAATGTCAATGTCAATGTCAATGTCAATGTCAATGTCAATGTCAATGTCAATGTCAATGTCAATGTCAATGTCAATGTCAATGTCAATGTCAATGTCAATGTCAATGTCAATGTCAATGTCAATGTCAATGTCAATGTCAATGTCAATGTCAATGTCAATGTGAACGTCAATGTGAATGTCAATGTGAATGTCAGTGTCAGTGTCAGTGTCAGTATCAGTGTCAATGTCAATGTCAATGTCAATGTCAATGTCAATGTCAATGTCAATGTCAATGTCAATGTCATTGTCAATGTCAATGTCAATGTCAATGTCAATGTCAATGTCAATGTCAATGTGAATGTGAATGCGATTGTCAATGTGAATTTCATTGTCACCGTCAGTGTCAGTATCAGTGAAAGTGTCATTTTCAGTGTCAGTGTCAGTATCAGTGTCAATGTCAATGTCATTGTCAATGTCAATGTCAATGTCAATGTCAATGTCAATGTGAACGTCAATGTGAACGTCAATGTGAATGTCAATATGAATGTCAATGTCAGTGTCAGTGTCAGTGGCAGTGTCATTGTCAATGTCATTGTCAATGTCAATGTCAATGTCAATGTCAATGCGAATGCGAATGTGAATGTGAATGCGATTGTCAATGTCAATGTCAATGTCAATGTCAATGTGAATGTCAATGCGAATGTCAATGCGAATGTCAATGTCAATGTCGATGTGATTGTCGATGTGAATGTCGATGTGAATGTCGATGTGAATGTCGATGTGCATGCCGATGTGAATGTCAATGTGAATGTGAATGTGAATGTCAATGTCAATGTCAATGTCAATGTCAATGTCAATGTCAATGTCAATGTCAATGTCAATGTCAATGTCAATGTCAATGTCAATGTCAATGTCAATGTCAATGTCAATGTCAATGTCAATGTCAATGTCAATGTCAATGTCAATGTCAATGTCAATGTCAATGTCAATGTCAATGTCAATGTCAATGTCAATGTCAATGTCAATGTCAATGTCAATGTCAATGTCAATGTCAATGTCAATGTCAATGTCAATGTCAATGTCAATGTCAATGTCAATGTCAATGTCAATGTCAATGTCAATGTCAATGTCAATGTCAATGTCAATGTCAATGTCAATGTCAATGTCAATGTCAATGTCAATGTCAATGTCAATGTCAATGTCAATGTCAATGTCAATGTCAATGTCAATGTCAATGTCAATGTCAATGTCAATGTCAATGTCAATGGCAATGTCAATGTCAATGTCAATGTCAATGTCAATGTCAATGTCAATGTCAATGTCAATGTCAATGTCAATGTGAATGTCAATGTCAATGTCAATGTCAATGTCAATGTGAATGTCAATGTGATTGTCAATGTGAATGTCAATGTGAATGTCAATGTGAATGTCAATGTGAATGTCAATGTGAATGTCAATGTGAATGTCAATGTGAATGTCAATGTCAATGTCAATGTGAACGTCAATGTGAACGTCAATGTCAATGTCAATGTGAATGTCAGTGTCAGTGTCAGTGTCAGTATCAGTGTCAATGTCAATGTGAATGTCAATGTGAATGTCAATGTGAATGTCAATGTCAATGTCAATGTGAACGTCAATGTGAACGTCAATGTGAATGTCAATGTGAATGTCAGTGTCAGTGTCAGTGTCAGTATCAGTGTCAGTGTCAATGTCAATGTCAATGTCAATGTCAATGTCAATGTCAATGTCAATGTCAATGCCATGTCAATGTGAATGTCAATGTAAATGTCAATGTGAATGTCAATGTGAATGTCAATGTGAATGTCAATGTGAATGTCAATGTGAATGTCAATGTGATTGTCAATGTGAATGTCAATGTGAATGTCAATGTGAATGTCAATGTGAATGTCAATGTGAATGTGAATGTGAATGTGAATGTCAATGTCAATGTCAATGTCAATGTCAATGTCAATGTCAATGTCAATGTCAATGTCAATGTCAATGTCAATGTCAATGTCAATGTCAATGTCAATGTCAATGTCAATGTCAATGTCAATGTCAATGTCAATGTCAATGTTAATGTCAATGTCAATGTCAATGTCAATGTCAATGTGAATGTCAATGTGAATGTCAATGTGAATGTCAATGTGAATGTCAATGTGATTGTCAATGTGAATGTGAATGTGAATGTGAATGTGAATGTCAATGTGAATGTCAATGTGAATGTCAATGTGAATGTCAATGTCAATGTCAATGTGAATGCGAATGCGAATGTGAATGTGAATGCGATTGTCCATGTCAATGTCAATGTCAATGTCAATGTCAATGTCAATGTCAATGTCAATGTCAATGTCAATGTCAATGTCAATGTCATTGTCAATGTCAATGTCATTGTCAATGCGAATGCGAATGTGAATGTGAATGCGATTGTCAATGTCAATGTCAATGTCAATGTCAATGTCAATGTTAATGTCAATGTCAATGTCAATGTCATTGTCAATGTCAATGTCAATGTCAATGTCAATGTCAATGTCAATGTGAATGTGAATGTGAATGCGATTGTCAATGTGAATGTCATTGTCACCGTCAGTGTCAGTATCAGTGAAAGTGTCATTTTCAGTGTCAGTGTCAGTATCAGTGTCAATGTCAATGTCATTGTCAATGTCAATGTCAATGTCAATGTCAATGTCAATGTCAATGTGAACGTCAATGTGAACGTCAATGTGAATGTCAATATGAATGTCAATGTCAGTGTCAGTGTCAGTGTCAGTGGCAGTGTCATTGTCAATGTCATTGTCATTGTCAATGTCAATGTCAATGTCAATGTCAATGTCAATGTCAATGCGAATGCGAATGTGAATGTGAATGCGATTGTCAATGTCAATGTCAATGTCAATGTCAATGTGAATGTCAATGCGAATGTCAATGCGAATGTCAATGTCAATGTCGATGTGATTGTCGATGTGAATGTCGATGTGAATGTCGATGTGAATGTCGATGTGAATGTCGATGTGAATGTCGATGTGAATGTCGATGTGAATGTCGATGTGAATGTCGATGTGCATGCCGATGTGAATGTCAATGTGAATGTCAATGTGAATGTCAATGTGAATGTGAATGTCAATGTCAATGTCAATGTCATTGTCAATGTCAATGTCAATGTCAATGTCAATGTCAATGTCAATGTCAATGTCAATGTCAATGTCAATGTCAATGTGAATGTGAATGTGAATGTGAATGTGAATGTGAATGTGAATGTGAATGTGAATGTGAATGTGAATGTGAATGTGAATGTGAATGTGAATGTGAATGTGAATGTGAATGTGAATGTGAATGTGAATGTGAATGTCATGTCAATGTCAGTGTCAGTGTCAGTGAAAGTGTCAGTGTCAATGTCATTGTCAGTGTCAGTGTCAATGTCATTGTCAGTGTCAGTGTCAGTGAAAGTGTCATTGTCACCGTCAGTGTCAGTATCAGTGAAAGTGTCATTTTCAGTGTCAGTGTCAGTGTCAGTGTCAGTGTCAGTGTCAGTGTCAGTGTCAATGTCAATGTCAATGTCAATGTCAATGTCAATGTCAATGTCAATGTCAATGTCAATGTCAATGTCAATGTCAATGTCAATGTCAATGTCAATGTCAATGTCAATGTCAATGTCAATGTCAATGTCAATGTCAATGTCAATGTCAATGTCAATGTCAATGTCAATGTCAATGTCAATGTCAATGTCAATGTCAATGTCAATGTCAATGTCAATGTCAATGTCAATGTCAATGTCAATGTGAATGTCAATGTGAATGTCAATGTGAATGTCAATGTGAATGTCAATGTGAATGTCAATGTGATTGTCAATGTGAATGTCAATGTGAATGTCAATGTGAATGTCAATGTGAATGTCAATGTGAATGTCAATGTGAATGTCAATGTGAATGTCAATGTGAATGTCAATGTCAATGTCAATGGCAATGTCAATGTCAATGTCAATGTCAATGTCAATGTCAATGTCAATGTCAATGTCAATGTCAATGTCAATGTCAATGTCAATGTCAATGTCAATGTCAATGTGAATGTCAATGTGAATGTCAATGTGAATGTCAATGTGATTGTCAATGTGAATGTCAATGTGAATGTCAATGTGAATGTCAATGTGAATGTCAATGTGAATGTCAATGTGAATGTCAATGTGAATGTCAATGTGAATGTCAATGTGAATGTCAATGTGAATGTCAATGTCAATGTCAATGTCAATGTCAATGTGAACGTCAATGTGAACGTCAATGTGAATGTCAATGTGAATGTCAGTGTCAGTGTCAGTGTCAGTATCAGTGTCAATGTCAATGTCAATGTCAATGTCAATGTCAATGTTAATGTGAATGTCAATGTGAATGTCAATGTGAATGTCAATGTGAATGTCAATGTCAATGTCAATGTGAACGTCAATGTGAACGTCAATGTGAATGTCAATGTGAATGTCAGTGTCAGTGTCAGTGTCAGTATCAGTGTCAATGTCAATGTCAATGTCAATGTCAATGTCAATGTCAATGTCAATGTCAATGTGAATGTCAATGTAAATGTCAATGTGAATGTCAATGTGAATGTCAATGTGAATGTCAATGTGAATGTCAATGTGAATGTCAATGTGATTGTCAATGTGAATGTCAATGTGAATGTCAATGTGAATGTCAATGTGAATGTCAATGTGAATGTCAATGTGAATGTCAATGTCAATGTCAATGTCAATGTCAATGTCAATGTCAATGTCAATGTCAATGTGAACGTCAATGTGAACGTCAATGTGAATGTCAATGTGAATGTCAGTGTCAGTGAAAGTGTCATTGTCACCGTCAGTGTCAGTATCAGTGAAAGTGTCATTTTCAATGTCAATGTCAATGTCAATGTCAATGTCAATGTCAATGTCAATGTCAATGTCAATGTCAATGTCAATGTCAATGTCAATGTCAATGTCAATGTCAATGTCAATGTCAATGTCAATGTCAATGTCAATGTCAATGTCAATGTCAATGTCAATGTCAATGTCAATGTCAATGTCAATGTCAATGTCAATGTCAATGTCAATGTCAATGTCAATGTCAATGTCAATGTCAATGTCAATGTCAATGTCAATGTCAATGTCAATGTCAATGTCAATGTCAATGTCAATGTCAATGTCAATGTCAATGTCAATGTCAATGTCAATGTCAATGTCAATGTCAATGTCAATGTCAATGTCAATGTCAATGTCAATGTCAATGTCAATGTCAATGTCAATGTCAATGTCAATGTCAATGCCAATGTCAATGTCAATGTCAAGGTCAAGGTCAAGGTCAAGGTCAATGTCAATGTCAATGTCAATGTCAATGTCAATGTCAATGTCAATGTCAATGTCAATGTCAATGTCAATGTCAATGTCAATGTCAATGTCAATGTCAATGTCAATGTCAATGTCAATGTCAATGTCAATGTCAATGTCAATGTCAATGTCAATGTCAATGTCAATGTCAATGTCAATGTCAATGTCAATGGCAATGTCAATGTCAATGTCAATGTCAATGTCAATGTCAATGTCAATGTCAATGTCAATGTCAATGTCAATGTCAATGTCAATGTCAATGTGAATGTCAATGTGAATGTCAATGTGAATGTCAATGTGAATGTCAATGTGAATGTCAATGTGATTGTCAATGTGAATGTCAATGTGAATGTCAATGTGAATGTCAATGTGAATGTCAATGTGAATGTCAATGTGAATGTCAATGTGAATGTCAATGTGAATGTCAATGTGAATGTCAATGTGAATGTCAATGTCAATGTCAATGTGAACGTCAATGTGAACGTCAATGTGAATGTCAATGTGAATGTCAGTGTCAGTGTCAGTGTCAGTATCAGTGTCAATGTCAATGTCAATGTCAATGTCAATGTCAATGTCAATGTCAATGTCAATGTCAATGTCAATGTGAATGTCAATGTAAATGTCAATGTGAATGTCAATGTGAATGTCAATGTGAATGTCAATGTGAATGTCAATGTGAATGTCAATGTGAATGTCAATGTGAATGTCAATGTCAATGGCAATGTCAATGGCAATGTCAATGTCAATGTCAATGTCAATGTCAATGTCAATGTCAATGTCAATGTCAATGTCAATGTCAATGTCAATGTCAATGTCAATGTCAATGTCAATGTGAATGTCAATGTGAATGTCAATGTGAATGTCAATGTGATTGTCAATGTGAATGTCAATGTGAATGTCAATGTGAATGTCAATGTGAATGTCAATGTGAATGTCAATGTGAATGTCAATGTGAATGTCAATGTGAATGTCAATGTGAATGTCAATGTCAATGTCAATGTCAATGTCAATGTGAACGTCAATGTGAACGTCAATGTGAATGTCAATGTGAATGTCAGTGTCAGTGTCAGTGTCAGTATCAGTGTCAATGTCAATGTCAATGTCAATGTCAATGTCAATGTCAATGTCAATGTCAATGTGAATGTCAATGTAAATGTCAATGTGAATGTCAATGTGAATGTCAATGTGAATGTCAATGTGAATGTCAATGTGAATGTCAATGGCAATGTCAATGTCAATGTCAATGTCAATGTCAATGTCAATGTCAATGTCAATGTCAATGTCAATGTGAATGTCAATGTCAATGTCAATGTCAATGTCAATGTGAATGTCAATGTGAATGTCAATGTGAATGTCAATGTGATTGTCAATGTGAATGTCAATGTGAATGTCAATGTGAATGTCAATGTGAATGTCAATGTGAAAGTCAATGTGAATGTCAATGTCAATGTCAATGTGAACGTCAATGTGAACGTCAATGTGAATGTCAATGTGAATGTCAGTGTCAGTGTCAGTGTCAGTATCAGTGTCAATGTCAATGTCAATGTCAATGTCAATGTCAATGTCAATGTCAATGTCAATGTCAATGTCAATGTCAATGTCAATGTCAATGTCAATGTGAATGTCAATGTAAATGTCAATGTGAATGTCAATGTGAATGTCAATGTGAATGTCAATGTGAATGTCAATGTGATTGTCAATGTGAATGTCAATGTGAATGTCAATGTGAATGTCAATGTGAATGTCAATGTGAATGTCAATGTCAATGTCAATGTCAATGGCAATGTCAATGTCAATGGCAATGTCAATGTCAATGTCAATGTCAATGTCAATGTCAATGTCAATGTCAATGTCAATGTCAATGTCAATGTCAATGTCAATGTCATTGTCAATGTGAATGTCAATGTCAATGTCAATGTCAATGTCAATGTGAACGTCAATGTGAATGTCAATGTGAATGTCAGTGTCAGTGTCAGTGTCAGTGTCAGTATCAGTGTCAATGTCAATGTCAATGTCAATGTCAATGTCAATGTCAATGTCAATGTCAATGTCAATGTCAATGTCAATGTGAATGTCAATGTAAATGTCAATGTGAATGTCAATGTGAATGTCAATGTGAATGTCAATGTGAATGTCAATGTGAATGTCAATGTGATTGTCAATGTGAATGTCAATGTGAATGTCAATGTGAATGTCAATGTGAATGTCAATGTGAATGTCAATGTGAATGTCAATGTGAATGTCAATGTCAATGGCAATGTCAATGTCAATGTCAATGTCAATGTCAATGTCAATGTCAATGTCAATGTCAATGTCAATGTCAATGTCAATGTCAATGTCAATGTCAATGTCAATGTCAATGTCAATGTGAATGTCAATGTGAATGTCAATGTGAATGTCAATGTGATTGTCAATGTGAATGTCAATGTGAATGTCAATGTGAATGTCAATGTGAATGTCAATGTGAAAGTCAATGTGAATGTCAATGTCAATGTCAATGTGAACGTCAATGTGAACGTCAATGTGAATGTCAATGTGAATGTCAGTGTCAGTGTCAGTGTCAGTATCAGTGTCAATGTCAATGTCAATGTCAATGTCAATGTCAATGTCAATGTCAATGTCAATGTCAATGTCAATGTCAATGTCAATGTCAATGTGAATGTCAATGTAAATGTCAATGTGAATGTCAATGTGAATGTCAATGTGAATGTCAATGTGAATGTCAATGTGAATGTCAATGTGATTGTCAATGTGAATGTCAATGTGAATGTCAATGTGAATGTCAATGTGAAAGTCAATGTGAATGTCAATGTCAATGTCAATGTCAATGTCAATGTCAATGTCAATGTCAATGTCAATGTCAATGTCAATGTGAACGTCAATGTGAACGTCAATGTGAATGTCAATGTGAATGTCAGTGTCAGTGAAAGTGTCATTGTCACCGTCAGTGTCAGTATCAGTGAAAGTGTCATTTTCAGTGTCAGTGTCAGTATCAGTGTCAATGTCAATGTCAATGTCAATGTCAATGTCAATGTCAATGTCAATGTCAATGTCAATGTCAATGTCAATGTCAATGTCAATGTCAATGTCAATGTCAATGTCAATGTCAATGTCAATGTCAATGTCAATGTCAATGTCAATGTCAATGTCAATGTCAATGTCAATGTCAATGTCAATGTCAATGTCAATGTCAATGTCAATGTCAATGTCAATGTCAATGTCAATGTCAATGTCAATGTCAATGTCAATGTCAATGTCAATGTCAATGTCAATGTCAATGTCAATGTCAATGTCAATGTCAATGTCAATGTCAATGTCAATGTCAATGTCAATGTCAATGTCAATGTCAATGTCAATGTCAATGTCAATGTCAATGTCAATGTCAATGTCAATGTCAATGTCAATGTCAATGTCAATGTCAATGTCAATGTCAATGTCAATGTCAATGTCAATGTCAATGTCAATGTCAATGTCAATGTCAATGTCAATGTCAATGTCAATGTCAATGTCAATGTGAATGTGAATGTCAATGTCAATGTCAATGTCAATGTCAATGTCAATGTCAATGTCAATGTCAATGTCAATGTCAATGTCAATGTCAATGTCAATGTCAATGTCAATGTCAATGTCAATGTCAATGTCAATGTCAATGTCAATGTCAATGTCAATGTCAATGTCAATGTCAATGTCAATGTCAATGTCAATGTCAATGTCAATGTGAACGTCAATGTGAATGTCAATGTGAATGTCAGTGTCAGTGTCAGTGTCAGTATCAGTGTCAATGTCAATGTCAATGTCAATGTCAATGTCAATGTCAATGTCAATGTCAATGTCATTGTCAATGTCAATGTCAATGTCAATGTCAATGTCAATGTCAATGTCAATGTGAATGTGAATGCGATTGTCAATGTGAATTTCATTGTCACCGTCAGTGTCAGTATCAGTGAAAGTGTCATTTTCAGTGTCAGTGTCAGTATCAGTGTCAATGTCAATGTCATTGTCAATGTCAATGTCAATGTCAATGTCAATGTCAATGTCAATGTCAATGTGAACGTCAATGTGAACGTCAATGTGAATGTCAATATGAATGTCAATGTCAGTGTCAGTGTCAGTGGCAGTGTCATTGTCAATGTCATTGTCAATGTCAATGTCAATGTCAATGTCAATGCGAATGCGAATGTGAATGTGAATGCGATTGTCAATGTCAATGTCAATGTCAATGTCAATGTGAATGTCAATGCGAATGTCAATGCGAATGTCAATGTCAATGTCGATGTGATTGTCGATGTGAATGTCGATGTGAATGTCGATGTGCATGCCGATGTGAATGTCAATGTGAATGTGAATGTCAATGTCAATGTCAATGTCAATGTCAATGTCAATGTCAATGTCAATGTCAATGTCAATGTCAATGTCAATGTCAATGTCAATGTCAATGTCAATGTCAATGTCAATGTCAATGTCAATGTCAATGTCAATGTCAATGTCAATGTCAATGTCAATGTCAATGTCAATGTCAATGTCAATGTCAATGTCAATGTCAATGTCAATGTCAATGTCAATGTCAATGTCAATGTCAATGTCAATGTCAATGTCAATGTCAATGTCAATGTCAATGTCAATGTCAATGTCAATGTCAATGTCAATGTCAATGTCAATGTCAATGTCAATGTCAATGTCAATGTCAATGTCAATGTCAATGTCAATGTCAATGGCAATGTCAATGTCAATGTCAATGTCAATGTCAATGTCAATGTCAATGTCAATGTCAATGTCAATGTCAATGTCAATGTCAATGTCAATGTCAATGTCAATGTCAATGTCAATGTCAATGTCAATGTCAATGTCAATGTCAATGTCAATGTCAATGTCAATGTCAATGTCAATGTCAATGTCAATGTCAATGTCAATGTCAATGTCAATGTCAATGTCAATGTCAATGTCAATGTCAATGTCAATGTCAATGTCAATGTCAATGTCAATGTCAATGTCAATGTGAACGTCAATGTGAATGTCAATGTGAATGTCAGTGTCAGTGTCAGTGTCAGTATCAGTGTCAATGTCAATGTCAATGTCAATGTCAATGTCAATGTCAATGTCAATGTCAATGTCATTGTCAATGTCAATGTCAATGTCAATGTCAATGTCAATGTCAATGTCAATGTGAATGTGAATGCGATTGTCAATGTGAATTTCATTGTCACCGTCAGTGTCAGTATCAGTGAAAGTGTCATTTTCAGTGTCAGTGTCAGTATCAGTGTCAATGTCAATGTCATTGTCAATGTCAATGTCAATGTCAATGTCAATGTCAATGTCAATGTGAACGTCAATGTGAACGTCAATGTGAATGTCAATATGAATGTCAATGTCAGTGTCAGTGTCAGTGGCAGTGGCAGTGTCATTGTCAATGTCATTGTCAATGTCAATGTCAATGTCAATGTCAATGCGAATGCGAATGTGAATGTGAATGCGATTGTCAATGTCAATGTCAATGTCAATGTCAATGTGAATGTCAATGCGAATGTCAATGCGAATGTCAATGTCAATGTCGATGTGATTGTCGATGTGAATGTCGATGTGAATGTCGATGTGAATGTCGATGTGCATGCCGATGTGAATGTCAATGTGAATGTGAATGTGAATGTCAATGTCAATGTCAATGTCAATGTCAATGTCAATGTCAATGTCAATGTCAATGTCAATGTCAATGTCAATGTCAATGTCAATGTCAATGTCAATGTCAATGTCAATGTCAATGTCAATGTCAATGTCAATGTCAATGTCAATGTCAATGTCAATGTCAATGTCAATGTCAATGTCAATGTCAATGTCAATGTCAATGTCAATGTCAATGTCAATGTCAATGTCAATGTCAATGTCAATGTCAATGTCAATGTCAATGTCAATGTCAATGTCAATGTCAATGTCAATGTCAATGTCAATGTCAATGTCAATGTCAATGTCAATGTCAATGTCAATGTCAATGTCAATGTCAATGTCAATGTCAATGTCAATGTCAATGTCAATGTCAATGTCAATGTCAATGTCAATGTCAATGGCAATGTCAATGTCAATGTCAATGTCAATGTCAATGTCAATGTCAATGTCAATGTCAATGTCAATGTCAATGTGAATGTCAATGTCAATGTCAATGTGAATGTCAATGTCAATGTCAATGTCAATGTCAATGTGAATGTCAATGTGATTGTCAATGTGAATGTCAATGTGAATGTCAATGTGAATGTCAATGTGAATGTCAATGTGAATGTCAATGTGAATGTCAATGTGAATGTCAATGTCAATGTCAATGTCAATGTGAACGTCAATGTGAACGTCAATGTCAATGTCAATGTGAATGTCAGTGTCAGTGTCAGTGTCAGTATCAGTGTCAATGTCAATGTGAATGTCAATGTGAATGTCAATGTGAATGTCAATGTCAATGTCAATGTGAACGTCAATGTGAACGTCAATGTGAATGTCAATGTGAATGTCAGTGTCAGTGTCAGTGTCAGTATCAGTGTCAATGTCAATGTCAATGTCAATGTCAATGTCAATGTCAATGTCAATGTCAATGTCAATGTCAATGTCAATGTGAATGTCAATGTAAATGTCAATGTGAATGTCAATGTGAATGTCAATGTGAATGTCAATGTGAATGTCAATGTGAATGTCAATGTGATTGTCAATGTGAATGTCAATGTGAATGTCAATGTGAATGTCAATGTGAATGTCAATGTCAATGTGAATGTCAATGTCAATGTCAATGTCAATGTCAATGTCAATGTCAATGTCAATGTCAATGTCAATGTCAATGTCAATGTCAATGTCAATGTCAATGTCAATGTCAATGTCAATGTCAATGTCAATGTCAATGTCAATGTTAATGTCAATGTCAATGTCAATGTCAATGTCAATGTGAATGTCAATGTGAATGTCAATGTGAATGTCAATGTGAATGTCAATGTGATTGTCAATGTGAATGTGAATGTGAATGTGAATGTCAATGTGAATGTCAATGTGAATGTCAATGTGAATGTCAATGTCAATGTCAATGTGAATGCGAATGCGAATGTGAATGTGAATGCGATTGTCCATGTCAATGTCAATGTCAATGTCAATGTCAATGTCAATGTCAATGTCAATGTCAATGTCAATGTCAATGTCATTGTCAATGTCAATGTCATTGTCAATGCGAATGCGAATGTGAATGTGAATGCGATTGTCAATGTCAATGTCAATGTCAATGTCAATGTCAATGTCAATGTCAATGTCAATGGCAATGTCAATGTCATTGTCAATGTCAATGTCAATGTCAATGTCAATGTCAATGTCAATGTGAATGTGAATGTGAATGCGATTGTCAATGTGAATGTCATTGTCACCGTCAGTGTCAGTATCAGTGAAAGTGTCATTTTCAGTGTCAGTGTCAGTATCAGTGTCAATGTCAATGTCATTGTCAATGTCAATGTCAATGTCAATGTCAATGTCAATGTCAATGTCAATGTGAACGTCAATGTGAACGTCAATGTGAATGTCAATATGAATGTCAATGTCAGTGTCAGTGTCAGTGGCAGTGTCATTGTCAATGTCATTGTCATTGTCAATGTCAATGTCAATGTCAATGTCAATGTCAATGCGAATGCGAATGTGAATGTGAATGCGATTGTCAATGTCAATGTCAATGTCAATGTCAATGTGAATGTCAATGCGAATGTCAATGCGAATGTCAATGTCAATGTCGATGTGATTGTCGATGTGAATGTCGATGTGAATGTCGATGTGAATGTCGATGTGAATGTCGATGTGAATGTCGATGTGAATGTCGATGTGAATGTCGATGTGAATGTCGATGTGCATGCCGATGTGAATGTCAATGTGAATGTCAATGTGAATGTCAATGTGAATGTGAATGTCAATGTCAATGTCAATGTCAATGTCAATGTCAATGTCAATGTCAATGTCAATGTCAATGTCAATGTCAATGTCAATGTCAATGTCAATGTCAATGTCAATGTGAATGTGAATGTGAATGTGAATGTGAATGTGAATGTGAATGTGAATGTGAATGTGAATGTGAATGTGAATGTGAATGTGAATGTGAATGTCATGTCAATGTCAGTGTCAGTGTCAGTGAAAGTGTCAGTGTCAATGTCATTGTCAGTGTCAGTGTCAATGTCATTGTCAGTGTCAGTGTCAGTGAAAGTGTCATTGTCACCGTCAGTGTCAGTATCAGTGAAAGTGTCATTTTCAGTGTCAGTGTCAGTGTCAGTGTCAGTGTCAGTGTCAGTGTCAGTGTCAGTGTCAATGTCAATGTCAATGTCAATGTCAATGTCAATGTCAATGTCAATGTCAATGTCAATGTCAATGTCAATGTCAATGTCAATGTCAATGTCAATGTCAATGTCAATGTCAATGTCAATGTCAATGTCAATGTCAATGTCAATGTCAATGTCAATGTCAATGTCAATGTCAATGTCAATGTCAATGTCAATGTCAATGTCAATGTCAATGTCAATGTCAATGTCAATGTCAATGTCAATGTCAATGTCAATGTCAATGTCAATGTCAATGTCAATGTCAATGTCAATGTCAATGTCAATGTCAATGTCAATGTCAATGTCAATGTCAATGTCAATGTCAATGTCAATGTCAATGTCAATGTCAATGTCAATGTCAATGTCAATGTCAATGTCAATGTCAATGTCAATGTCAATGTCAATGGCAATGTCAATGTCAATGTCAATGTCAATGTCAATGTCAATGTCAATGTCAATGTCAATGTCAATGTCAATGTCAATGTCAATGTCAATGTCAATGTGAATGTCAATGTGAATGTCAATGTGAATGTCAATGTGAATGTCAATGTGATTGTCAATGTGAATGTCAATGTGAATGTCAATGTGAATGTCAATGTGAATGTCAATGTGAATGTCAATGTGAATGTCAATGTGAATGTCAATGTGAATGTCAATGTGAATGTCAATGGCAATGTCAATGTCAATGTCAATGTCAATGTCAATGTCAATGTCAATGTCAATGTCAATGTCAATGTCAATGTCAATGTCAATGTCAATGTCAATGTCAATGTCAATGTGAATGTCAATGTGAATGTCAATGTGAATGTCAATGTGATTGTCAATGTGAATGTCAATGTGAATGTCAATGTGAATGTCAATGTGAATGTCAATGTGAATGTCAATGTGAATGTCAATGTGAATGTCAATGTGAATGTCAATGTGAATGTCAATGTGAATGTCAATGTCAATGTCAATGTCAATGTCAATGTCAATGTGAACGTCAATGTGAACGTCAATGTGAATGTCAATGTGAATGTCAGTGTCAGTGTCAGTGTCAGTATCAGTGTCAATGTCAATGTCAATGTCAATGTCAATGTCAATGTCAATGTGAATGTCAATGTGAATGTCAATGTGAATGTCAATGTGAATGTCAATGTGAATGTCAATGTGAATGTCAATGTCAATGTCAATGTGAACGTCAATGTGAACGTCAATGTGAATGTCAATGTGAATGTCAGTGTCAGTGTCAGTGTCAGTATCAGTGTCAATGTCAATGTCAATGTCAATGTCAATGTCAATGTCAATGTCAATGTGAATGTCAATGTAAATGTCAATGTGAATGTCAATGTGAATGTCAATGTGAATGTCAATGTGAATGTCAATGTGAATGTCAATGTGATTGTCAATGTGAATGTCAATGTGAATGTCAATGTGAATGTCAATGTGAATGTCAATGTGAATGTCAATGTGAATGTCAATGTCAATGTCAATGTCAATGTCAATGTCAATGTCAATGTCAATGTCAATGTCAATGTCAATGTCAATGTCAATGTCAATGTCAATGTCAATGTCAATGTCAATGTCAATGTCAATGTCAATGTCAATGTCAATGTCAATGTCAATGTCAATGTCAATGTCAATGTCAATGGCAATGTCAATGTCAATGTCAATGTCAATGTCAATGTCAATGTCAATGTCAATGTCAATGTCAATGTCAATGTCAATGTCAATGTCAATGTCAATGTGAATGTCAATGTGAATGTCAATGTGAATGTCAATGTGAATGTCAATGTGATTGTCAATGTCAATGTCAATGTCAATGTCAATGTCAATGTCAATGTCAATGTCAATGTCAATGTCAATGTCAATGTCAATGTCAATGTCAATGTCAATGTCAATGTCAATGTCAATGTCAATGTCAATGTCAATGTCAATGTCAATGTCAATGTCAATGTCAATGTCAATGTCAATGTCAATGTCAATGTCAATGTCAATGGCAATGTCAATGTCAATGTCAATGTCAATGTCAATGTCAATGTCAATGTCAATGTCAATGTCAATGTCAATGTCAATGTCAATGTCAATGTCAATGTCAATGTGAATGTCAATGTGAATGTCAATGTGAATGTCAATGTGAATGTCAATGTGAATGTCAATGTGATTGTCAATGTGAATGTCAATGTGAATGTCAATGTGAATGTCAATGTGAATGTCAATGTGAATGTCAATGTGAATGTCAATGTGAATGTCAATGTGAATGTCAATGTGAATGTCAATGTGAATGTCAATGTCAATGTCAATGTGAACGTCAATGTGAACGTCAATGTGAATGTCAATGTGAATGTCAGTGTCAGTGTCAGTGTCAGTATCAGTGTCAATGTCAATGTCAATGTCAATGTCAATGTCAATGTCAATGTCAATGTCAATGTCAATGTGAATGTCAATGTAAATGTCAATGTGAATGTCAATGTGAATGTCAATGTGAATGTCAATGTGAATGTCAATGTGAATGTCAATGTGATTGTCAATGTGAATGTCAATGTGAATGTCAATGTGAATGTCAATGTGAATGTCAATGTGAATGTCAATGTGAATGTCAATGTCAATGGCAATGTCAATGGCAATGTCAATGTCAATGTCAATGTCAATGTCAATGTCAATGTCAATGTCAATGTCAATGTCAATGTCAATGTCAATGTCAATGTCAATGTGAATGTCAATGTGAATGTCAATGTGAATGTCAATGTGAATGTCAATGTGATTGTCAATGTGAATGTCAATGTGAATGTCAATGTGAATGTCAATGTGAATGTCAATGTGAATGTCAATGTGAATGTCAATGTGAATGTCAATGTGAATGTCAATGTGAATGTCAATGTCAATGTCAATGTCAATGTCAATGTGAACGTCAATGTGAACGTCAATGTGAATGTCAATGTGAATGTCAGTGTCAGTGTCAGTGTCAGTATCAGTGTCAATGTCAATGTCAATGTCAATGTCAATGTCAATGTCAATGTCAATGTCAATGTCAATGTCAATGTCAATGTCAATGTCAATGTCAATGTCAATGTCAATGTCAATGTCAATGTCAATGTCAATGTCAATGTCAATGTCAATGTCAATGTCAATGTCAATGTCAATGTCAATGTCAATGTCAATGTCAATGTCAATGTCAATGTCAATGTCAATGTCAATGTCAATGTCAATGTCAATGTCAATGTCAATGTCAATGTCAATGTCAATGTCAATGTCAATGTCAATGTCAATGTCAATGTCAATGTCAATGTCAATGTCAATGACAATGTCAATGTCAATGTCAATGTCAATGTCAATGTCAATGTCAATGACAATGTCAATGTCAATGTCAATGTCAATGTCAATGTCAATGTCAATGACAATGTCAATGTCAATGTCAATGTCAATGTCAATGTCAATGTCAATGTCAATGTCAATGTCAATGTCAATGTCAATGTCAATGTCAATGTCAATGTCAATGTCAATGTCAATGTCAATGTCAATGTCAATGTCAATGTCAATGTCAATGTCAATGTCAATGTCAATGTCAATGTCAATGGCAATGTCAATGTGAATGTCAATGTGAATGTCAATGTGAATGTCAATGTGAACGTCAATGTGAATGTCAATGTCAATGTCAATGTGAACGTCAATGTGAACGTCAATGTGAATGTCAATGTGAATGTCAGTGTCAGTGTCAGTGTCAGTATCAGTGTCAATGTCAATGTCAATGTAAATGTCAATGTGAATGTCAATGTGAATGTCAATGTGAATGTCAATGTGAATGTCAATGTGAATGTCAATGTGATTGTCAATGTGAATGTCAATGTGAATGTCAATGTGAATGTCAATGTGAATGTCAATGTGAATGTCAATGTGAATGTCAATGTCAATGGCAATGTCAATGGCAATGTCAATGTCAATGTCAATGTCAATGTCAATGTCAATGTCAATGTCAATGTCAATGTCAATGTCAATGTCAATGTCAATGTCAATGTGAATGTCAATGTGAATGTCAATGTGAATGTCAATGTGAATGTCAATGTGATTGTCAATGTGAATGTCAATGTGAATGTCAATGTGAATGTCAATGTGAATGTCAATGTGAATGTCAATGTGAATGTCAATGTGAATGTCAATGTGAATGTCAATGTGAATGTCAATGTCAATGTCAATGTCAATGTCAATGTGAACGTCAATGTGAACGTCAATGTGAATGTCAATGTGAATGTCAGTGTCAGTGTCAGTGTCAGTATCAGTGTCAATGTCAATGTCAATGTCAATGTCAATGTCAATGTCAATGTCAATGTCAATGTCAATGTCAATGTCAATGTCAATGTCAATGTGAATGTCAATGTAAATGTCAATGTGAATGTCAATGTGAATGTCAATGTGAATGTCAATGTGAATGTCAATGTGATTGTCAATGTGAATGTCAATGTGAATGTCAATGTGAATGTCAATGTGAATGTCAATGTGAATGTCAATGTGAATGTCAATGTCAATGTCAATGGCAATGTCAATGTCAATGTCAATGTCAATGTCAATGTCAATGTCAATGTCAATGTGAATGTCAATGTCAATGTCAATGTCAATGTCAATGTGAATGTCAATGTGAATGTCAATGTGAATGTCAATGTGATTGTCAATGTGAATGTCAATGTGAATGTCAATGTGAATGTCAATGTGAATGTCAATGTGAAAGTCAATGTGAATGTCAATGTCAATGTCAATGTGAACGTCAATGTGAACGTCAATGTGAATGTCAATGTGAATGTCAGTGTCAGTGTCAGTGTCAGTATCAGTGTCAATATCAGTGTCAATGTCAATGTCAATGTCAATGTCAATGTCAATGTCAATGTCAATGTCAATGTCAATGTCAATGTCAATGTGAATGTCAATGTGAATGTCAATGTAAATGTCAATGTGAATGTCAATGTGAATGTCAATGTGAATGTCAATGTGAATGTCAATGTGAATGTCAATGTGATTGTCAATGTGAATGTCAATGTGAATGTCAATGTGAATGTCAATGTGAATGTCAATGTGAATGTCAATGTGAATGTCAATGTCAATGGCAATGTCAATGTCAATGTCAATGTCAATGTCAATGTCAATGTCAATGTCAATGTCAATGTCAATGTCAATGTCAATGTCAATGTCAATGTCAATGTCAATGTGAATGTCAATGTCAATGTCAATGTCAATGTCAATGTCAATGTCAATGTGAATGTCAATGTGAATGTCAATGTGATTGTCAATGTGAATGTCAATGTGAATGTCAATGTGAATGTCAATGTGAATGTCAATGTGAATGTCAATGTGAATGTCAATGTGAATGTCAATGTGAATGTCAATGTGAATGTCAATGTCAATGTCAATGTCAATGTCAATGTCAATGTCAATGTCAATGTCAATGTCAATGTCAATGTCAATGTCAATGTCAATGTCAATGTCAATGTGAATGTCAATGTAAATGTCAATGTGAATGTCAATGTGAATGTCAATGTGAATGTCAATGTGAATGTCAATGTGAATGTCAATGTGATTGTCAATGTGAATGTCAATGTGAATGTCAATGTGAATGTCAATGTGAATGTCAATGTGAATGTCAATGTGAATGTCAATGTCAATGGCAATGTCAATGTCAATGTCAATGTCAATGTCAATGTCAATGTCAATGTCAATGTCAATGTCAATGTCAATGTCAATGTCAATGTCAATGTCAATGTCAATGTGAATGTCAATGTGAATGTCAATGTGAATGTCAATGTGATTGTCAATGTGAATGTCAATGTGAATGTCAATGTGAATGTCAATGTGAATGTCAATGTGAAAGTCAATGTGAATGTCAATGTCAATGTCAATGTGAACGTCAATGTGAACGTCAATGTGAATGTCAATGTGAATGTCAGTGTCAGTGTCAGTGTCAGTATCAGTGTCAATGTCAATGTCAATGTCAATGTCAATGTCAATGTCAATGTCAATGTCAATGTCAATGTCAATGTCAATGTCAATGTCAATGTCAATGTCAATGTAAATGTCAATGTGAATGTCAATGTGAATGTCAATGTGAATGTCAATGTGAATGTCAATGTGAATGTCAATGTGATTGTCAATGTGAATGTCAATGTGAATGTCAATGTGAATGTCAATGTGAAAGTCAATGTGAATGTCAATGTCAATGTCAATGTCAATGTCAATGTCAATGTCAATGTCAATGTCAATGTCAATGTCAATGTGAACGTCAATGTGAACGTCAATGTGAATGTCAATGTGAATGTCAGTGTCAGTGAAAGTGTCATTGTCACCGTCAGTGTCAGTATCAGTGAAAGTGTCATTTTCAGTGTCAGTGTCAGTATCAGTGTCAATGTCAATGTCAATGTCAATGTCAATGTCAATGTCAATGTCAATGTCAATGTCAATGTCAATGTCAATGTCAATGTCAATGTCAATGTCAATGTCAATGTCAATGTCAATGTCAATGTCAATGTCAATGTCAATGTCAATGTCAATGTCAATGTCAATGTCAATGTCAATGTCAATGTCAATGTCAATGTCAATGTCAATGTCAATGTCAATGTCAATGTCAATGTCAATGTCAATGTCAATGTCAATGTCAATGTCAATGTCAATGTCAATGTCAATGTCAATGTCAATGTCAATGTCAATGTCAATGTCAATGTCAATGTCAATGTCAATGTCAATGTCAATGTCAATGTCAATGTCAATGTCAATGTCAATGTCAATGTCAATGTCAATGTCAATGTCAATGTCAATGTCAATGTCAATGTCAATGTCAATGTCAATGTCAATGTCAATGTCAATGTCAATGTCAATGTCAATGTCAATGTCAATGTCAATGTCAATGTCAATGTCAATGTCAATGTCAATGTCAATGTCAATGTCAATGTCAATGTCAATGTCAATGTCAATGTCAATGTCAATGTCAATGTCAATGACAATGTCAATGTCAATGTCAATGTCAATGTCAATGTCAATGTCAATGACAATGTCAATGTCAATGTCAATGTCAATGTCAATGTCAATGTCAATGACAATGTCAATGTCAATGTCAATGTCAATGTCAATGTCAATGTCAATGTCAATGTCAATGTCAATGTCAATGTCAATGTCAATGTCAATGTCAATGTCAATGTCAATGTCAATGTCAATGTCAATGTCAATGTCAATGTCAATGTCAATGTCAATGTCAATGTCAATGGCAATGTCAATGTGAATGTCAATGTGAATGTCAATGTGAATGTCAATGTGAACGTCAATGTGAATGTCAATGTCAATGTCAATGTGAACGTCAATGTGAACGTCAATGTGAACGTCAATGTGAATGTCAGTGTCAGTGTCAGTGTCAGTATCAGTGTCAATGTCAATGTCAATGTCAATGTCAATGTCAATGTCAATGTCAATGTCAATGTCAATGTCAATGTCAATGTCAATGTCAATGTGAATGTCAATGTAAATGTCAATGTGAATGTCAATGTGAATGTCAATGTGAATGTCAATGTGAATGTCAATGTGAATGTCAATGTGATTGTCAATGTGAATGTCAATGTCAATGTCAATGTCAATGTCAATGTCAATGTCAATGTCAATGTCAATGTCAATGTCAATGTCAATGTCAATGTCAATGTCAATGTCAATGTCAATGTCAATGTCAATGTCAATGTCAATGTCAATGTCAATGTCAATGTCAATGTCAATGTCAATGTCAATGTCAATGTCAATGTCAATGTCAATGTCAATGTCAATGTCAATGTCAATGTCAATGTCAATGTCAATGTCAATGTCAATGTCAATGTCAATGTCAATGTCAATGTCAATGTCAATGTCAATGTCAATGTCAATGTCAATGTCAATGTCAATGTCAATGTCAATGTCAATGTCAATGTCAATGTCAATGTCAATGTCAATGTCAATGTCAATGTCAATGTCAATGTCAATGTCAATGTCAATGTCAATGTCAATGTCAATGTCAATGTCAATGTCAATGTCAATGTCAATGTCAATGTCAATGTCAATGTCAATGTCAATGTCAATGTCAATGTCAATGTCAATGTCAATGTCAATGTCAATGTCAATGTCAATGTCAATGTCAATGTCAATGTCAATGTCAATGTCAATGTCAATGTCAATGTCAATGTCAATGTCAATGTCAATGTCAATGTCAATGTCAATGTCAATGTCAATGTCAATGTCAATGTCAATGTCAATGTCAATGTCAATGTCAATGTCAATGTCAATGTCAATGTCAATGTCAATGTCAATGTCAATGTCAATGTCAATGTCAATGTCAATGTCAATGTCAATGTCAATGTCAATGTCAATGTCAATGTCAATGTCAATGTCAATGTCAATGTCAATGTCAATGTCAATGTCAATGTCAATGTCAATGTCAATGTCAATGTCAATGTCAATGTCAATGTCAATGTCAATGTCAATGTCAATGTCAATGTCAATGTCAATGTCAATGTCAATGTCAATGTCAATGTCAATGTCAATGTCAATGTCAATGTCAATGTCAATGTCAATGTCAATGTCAATGTCAATGTCAATGTCAATGTCAATGTCAATGTCAATGTCAATGTCAATGTCAATGTCAATGTCAATGTCAATGTCAATGACAATGTCAATGTCAATGTCAATGTCAATGTCAATCTCAATGTCAATGACAATGTCAATGTCAATGTCAATGTCAATGTCAATGTCAATGTCAATGTCAATGTCAATGTCAATGTCAATGTCAATGTCAATGTCAATGTCAATGTCAATGTCAATGTCAATGTCAATGTCAATGTCAATGTCAATGTCAATGTCAATGTCAATGTCAATGTCAATGTCAATGTCAATGTCAATGTCAATGTCAATGGCAATGTCAATGTGAATGTCAATGTGAATGTCAATGTGAATGTCAATGTGAAAGTCAATGTGAATGTCAATGTCAATGTCAATGTGAACGTCAATGTGAACGTCAATGTGAATGTCAATGTGAATGTCAGTGTCAGTGTCAGTGTCAGTATCAGTGTCAATGTCAATGTCAATGTCAATGTCAATGTCAATGTCAATGTCAATGTCAATGTCAATGTCAATGTCAATGTCAATGTCAATGTCAATGTCAATGTGAATGTCAATGTAAATGTCAATGTGAATGTCAATGTGAATGTCAATGTGAATGTCAATGTGAATGTCAATGTGAATGTCAATGTGATTGTCAATGTGAATGTCAATGTGAATGTCAATGTGAATGTCAATGTCAATGTCAATGTCAATGTCAATGTCAATGTCAATGTCAATGTCAATGTCAATGTCAATGTCAATGTCAATGTCAATGTCAATGTCAATGTCAATGTCAATGTCAATGTCAATGTCAATGTCAATGTCAATGTCAATGTCAATGTCAATGTCAATGTCAATGTCAATGTCAATGTCAATGTCAATGTCAATGTCAATGTCAATGTCAATGTCAATGTCAATGTCAATGTCAATGTCAATGTCAATGTCAATGTCAATGTCAATGTCAATGTCAATGTCAATGTCAATGTCAATGTCAATGTCAATGTCAATGTCAATGTCAATGTCAATGTCAATGTCAATGTCAATGTCAATGTCAATGTCAATGTCAATGTCAATGTCAATGTCAATGTCAATGTCAATGTCAATGTCAATGTCAATGTCAATGTCAATGTCAATGTCAATGTCAATGTCAATGTCAATGTCAATGTCAATGTCAATGTCAATGTCAATGTCAATGTCAATGTCAATGTCAATGTCAATGTCAATGTCAATGTCAATGTCAATGTCAATGTCAATGTCAATGTCAATGTCAATGTCAATGTCAATGTCAATGTCAATGTCAATGTCAATGTCAATGTCAATGTCAATGTCAATGTCAATGTCAATGTCAATGTCAATGTCAATGTCAATGTCAATGTCAATGTCAATGTCAATGTCAATGTCAATGTCAATGTCAATGTCAATGTCAATGTCAATGTCAATGTCAATGTCAATGTCAATGTCAATGTCAATGTCAATGTCAATGTCAATGTCAATGTGAATGTCAATGTGAATGTCAATGTGAATGTCAATGTGAATGTCAATGTGAATGTCAATGTGAATGTCAATGTGAATGTCAATGTGAATGTCAATGTGATTGTCAATGTGAATGTCAATGTGAATGTCAATGTGAATGTCAATGTGAATGTCAATGTGAATGTCAATGTGAATGTCAATGTGAATGTCAATGTCAATGTCAATGTCAATGTCAATGTGAACGTCAATGTGAATGTCAATGTGAATGTCAATGTCAATGTCAATGTCAATGTCAATGTCAATGTCAATGTCAATGTCAATGTCAATGTCAATGTCAATGTCAATGTCAATGTCAATGTCAATGTCAATGTCAATGTCAATGTCAATGTCAATGTGAATGTCAATGTGAATGTCAATGTGAATGTCAATGTGAATGTCAATGTCAATGGCAATGTCAATGTCAATGTCAATGTCAATGTCAATGTCAATGTCAATGTGAATGTCAATGTGAATGTCAATGTGAATGTCAATGTGAATGTCAATGTGAATGTCAATGTGAATGTCAATGTGAATGTCAATGTGAATGTCAATGTGAATGTCAATGTGATTGTCAATGTGAATGTCAATGTGAATGTCAATGTGAATGTCAATGTGAATGTCAATGTGAATGTCAATGTGAATGTCAATGTCAATGTCAATGTCAATGTCAATGTGAACGTCAATGTGAACGTCAATGTGAATGTCAATGTGAATGTCAGTGTCAGTGTCAGTGTCAGTATCAGTGTCAATGTCAATGTCAATGTCAATGTCAATGTCAATGTCAATGTCAATGTCAATGTCAATGTCAATGTGAATGTCAATGTGAATGTCAATGTGAATGTCAATGTGAATGTCAATGTGAATGTCAATGTGAATGTCAATGTGAATGTCAATGTGATTGTCAATGTGAATGTCAATGTGAATGTCAATGTGAATGTCAATGTGAATGTCAATGTGAATGTCAATGTGAATGTCAATGTGAATGTCAATGTCAATGTCAATGTCAATGTCAATGTGAACGTCAATGTGAATGTCAATGTGAATGTCAATGTCAATGTCAATGTCAATGTCAATGTCAATGTCAATGTCAATGTCAATGTCAATGTCAATGTCAATGTCAATGTCAATGTCAATGTCAATGTCAATGTCAATGTCAATGTCAATGTGAATGTCAATGTGAATGTCAATGTGAATGTCAATGTGAATGTCAATGTCAATGGCAATGTCAATGTCAATGTCAATGTCAATGTCAATGTCAATGTCAATGTCAATGTCAATGTGAATGTCAATGTGAATGTCAATGTGAATGTCAATGTGAATGTCAATGTGAATGTCAATGTGAATGTCAATGTGAATGTCAATGTGAATGTCAATGTGAATGTCAATGTGATTGTCAATGTGAATGTCAATGTGAATGTCAATGTGAATGTCAATGTGAATGTCAATGTGAATGTCAATGTGAATGTCAATGTCAATGTCAATGTCAATGTCAATGTGAACGTCAATGTGAACGTCAATGTGAATGTCAATGTGAATGTCAGTGTCAGTGTCAGTGTCAGTATCAGTGTCAATGTCAATGTCAATGTCAATGTCAATGTCAATGTCAATGTCAATGTCAATGTCAATGTCAATGTCAATGTCAATGTCAATGTCAATGTCAATGTCAATGTCAATGTCAATGTCAATGTCAATGTCAATGTCAATGTCAATGTCAATGTCAATGTCAATGTCAATGTCAATGTCAATGTCAATGTCAATGTCAATGTCAATGTCAATGTCAATGTCAATGTCAATGTCAATGTCAATGTCAATGTCACTGTCAATGTCAATGTCAATGTCAATGTCAATGTCAATGTCAATGTCAATGTCAATGTCAATGGCAATGGCAATGTCAATGTCAATGTCAATGTCAATGTCAATGTCAATGTCAATGTCAATGTCAATGTCAATGTCAATGTCAATGTCAATGTGAATGTCAATGTCAATGTCAATGTGAATGTCAATGTGAATGTCAATGTGAATGTCAATGTGAATGTCAATGTGATTGTCAATGTGAATGTCAATGTGAATGTCAGTGTCAGTGTCAGTGTCAGTATCAGTGTCAATGTCAATGTCAATGTCAATGTCAATGTCAATGTCAATGTCAATGTCAATGTCAATGTCAATGTCAATGTCAATGTCAATGTCAATGTCAATGTCAATGTCAATGTCAATGTCAATGTCAATGTCAATGTCAATGTCAATGTCAATGTCAATGTCAATGTCAATGTCAATGTCAATGTCAATGTCAATGTCAATGTCAATGTCAATGTCAATGTCAATGTCAATGTCAATGTCAATGTCAATGTCAATGTCAATGTCAATGTCAATGTCAATGTCAATGTCAATGTCAATGTCAATGTCAATGTCAATGTCAATGTCAATGTCAATGTCAATGTCAATGTCAATGTCAATGTCAATGTCAATGTCAATGTCAATGTCAATGTCAATGTCAATGTCAATGTGAATGTCAATGTGAATGTCAATGTGAATGTCAATGTCAATGTCAATGTCAATGTCAATGTCAATGTCAATGTGAACGTCAATGTGAACGTCAATGTGAACGTCAATGTGAATGTCAGTGTCAGTGTCAGTGTCAGTGTCAGTATCAGTGTCAATGTCAATGTCAATGTCAATGTCAATGTCAATGTCAATGTCAATGTCAATGTCAATGTCAATGTCAATGTCAATGTCAATGTCAATGTCAATGTCAATGTCAATGTCAATGTCAATGTCAATGTCAATGTCAATGTCAATGTCAATGTCAATGTCAATGTCAATGTCAATGTCAATGTCAATGTCAATGTCAATGTCAATGTCAATGTCAATGTCAATGTCAATGTCAATGTCAATGTCAATGTCAATGTCAATGTCAATGTCAATGTCAATGTCAATGTCAATGTCAATGTCAATGTCAATGTCAATGTCAATGTCAATGTCAATGTCAATGTCAATGTCAATGTCAATGTCAATGTCAATGTCAATGTCAATGTCAATGTCAATGTCAATGTCAATGTCAATGTCAATGTCAATGTCAATGTCAATGTCAATGTCAATGTCAATGTCAATGTCAATGTCAATGTCAATGTCAATGTCAATGTCAATGTCAATGTCAATGTCAATGTCAATGTCAATGACAATGTCAATGTCAATGTCAATGTCAATGTCAATGTCAATGTCAATGACAATGACAATGTCAATGTCAATGTCAATGTCAATGTCAATGTCAATGTCAATGTCAATGTCAATGTCAATGTCAATGTCAATGTCAATGTCAATGTCAATGTCAATGTCAATGTCAATGTCAATGTCAATGTCAATGTCAATGTCAATGTCAATGTCAATGTCAATGTCAATGGCAATGTCAATGGCAATGTCAATGGCAATGTCAATGTCAATGTCAATGTCAATGTCAATGTCAATGTCAATGTCAATGTCAATGTCAATGTCAATGTCAATGTCAATGTCAATGTCAATGTGAATGTCAATGTGAATGTCAATGTGAATGTCAATGTGAATGTCAATGTGAATGTCAATGTGAATGTCAATGTGAATGTCAATGTGAATGTCAATGTGAATGTCAATGTCAATGTCAATGTCAATGTGAATGTCAATGTCAATGTCAATGTCAATGTCAATGTCAATGTCAATGTCAATGTCAATGTCAATGTCAATGTCAATGTCAATGTCAATGTCAATGTCAATGTCAATGTCAATGTCAATGTCAATGTCAATGTCAATGTCAATGTCAATGTCAATGTCAATGTCAATGTCAATGTCAATGTCAATGTCAATGTCAATGTCAATGTCAATGTCAATGTCAATGTCAATGTCAATGTCAATGTCAATGTCAATGTCAATGTCAATGTCAATGTCAATGTCAATGTCAATGTCAATGTCAATGTCAATGTCAATGTCAATGTCAATGTCAATGTCAATGTCAATGTCAATGTCAATGTCAATGTCAATGTCAATGTCAATGTCAATGTCAATGTCAATGTCAATGTCAATGTCAATGTCAATGTCAATGTCAATGTCAATGTCAATGTCAATGTCAATGTCAATGTCAATGTCAATGTCAATGTCAATGTCAATGTCAATGTCAATGTCAATGTCAATGTCAATGTCAATGTCAATGTCAATGTCAATGTCAATGTCAATGTCAATGTCAATGTCAATGTCAATGTCAATGTCAATGTCAATGTCAATGTCAATGTCAATGTCAATGTCAATGTCAATGTCAATGTCAATGTCAATGTCAATGTCAATGTCAATGTCAATGTCAATGTCAATGTCAATGTCAATGTCAATGTCAATGTCAATGTCAATGTCAATGTCAATGTCAATGTCAATGTCAATGTCAATGTCAATGTCAATGTCAATGTCAATGTCAATGTCAATGTCAATGTCAATGTCAATGTCAATGTCAATGTCAATGTGAATGTCAATGTAAATGTCAATGTGAATGTCAATGTGAATGTCAATGTGAATGTCAATGTGAATGTCAATGTGAATGTCAATGTGAATGTCAATGTGATTGTCAATGTGAATGTCAATGTGAATGTCAATGTGAATGTCAATGTGAAAGTCAATGTGAATGTCAATGTCAATGTCAATGTCAATGTCAATGTCAATGTCAATGTCAATGTCAATGTCAATGTCAATGTGAACGTCAATGTGAACGTCAATGTCAATGTCAATGTCAATGTCAATGTCAATGTCAATGTCAATGTCAATGTCAATGTCAATGTCAATGTCAATGTCAATGTCAATGTCAATGTCAATGTCAATGTGAATGTCAATGTAAATGTCAATGTGAATGTCAATGTGAATGTCAATGTGAATGTCAATGTGAATGTCAATGTGAATGTCAATGTGAATGTCAATGTGATTGTCAATGTGAATGTCAATGTGAATGTCAATGTGAATGTCAATGTGAAAGTCAATGTCAATGTCAATGTCAATGTCAATGTCAATGTCAATGTCAATGTCAATGTCAATGTCAATGTCAATGTCAATGTCAATGTCAATGTCAATGTCAATGTCAATGTCAATGTCAATGTCAATGTCAATGTCAATGTCAATGTCAATGTCAATGTCAATGTCAATGTCAATGTCAATGTCAATGTCAATGTCAATGTCAATGTCAATGTCAATGTCAATGTCAATGTCAATGTCAATGTCAATGTCAATGTCAATGTCAATGTCAATGTCAATGTCAATGTCAATGTCA
This sequence comes from Lasioglossum villosulum, assembly GCA_963971365.1. NCBI lineage: Eukaryota > Metazoa > Arthropoda > Insecta > Hymenoptera > Halictidae > Lasioglossum > Lasioglossum villosulum. The sequence continues at coordinate 20,057,054 of OZ020496.1, read as the reverse complement.
ATGTCAATGTCAATGTCAATGTCAATGTCAATGTCAATGTCAATGTCAATGTCAATGTCAATGTCAATGTCAATGTCAATGTCAATGTCAATGTCAATGTCAATGTCAATGTCAATGTCAATGTCAATGTCAATGTCAATGTCAATGTCAATGTCAATGTCAATGTCAATGTCAATGTCAATGTCAATGTCAATGTCAATGTCAATGTCAATGTCAATGTCAATGTCAATGTCAATGTCAATGTCAATGTCAATGTCAATGTCAATGTCAATGTCAATGTCAATGTCAATGTCAATGTCAATGTCAATGTCAATGTCAATGTCAATGTCAATGTCAATGTCAATGTCAATGTCAATGTCAATGTCAATGTCAATGTCAATGTCAATGTCAATGTCAATGTCAATGTCAATGTCAATGTCAATGTCAATGTCAATGTCAATGTCAATGTCAATGTCAATGTCAATGTCAATGTCAATGTCAATGTCAATGACAATGTCAATGTCAATGTCAATGTCAATGTCAATGTCAATGTCAATGACAATGTCAATGTCAATGTCAATGTCAATGTCAATGTCAATGTCAATGTCAATGTCAATGTCAATGTCAATGTCAATGTCAATGTCAATGTCAATGTCAATGTCAATGTCAATGTCAATGTCAATGTCAATGTCAATGTCAATGTCAATGTCAATGTCAATGTCAATGTCAATGTCAATGGCAATGGCAATGTCAATGTCAATGTCAATGTCAATGTCAATGTCAATGTCAATGTCAATGTCAATGTCAATGTCAATGTGAATGTCAATGTCAATGTCAATGTGAATGTCAATGTGAATGTCAATGTGAATGTCAATGTGAATGTCAATGTGAATGTCAATGTGAATGTCAATGTGAATGTCAATGTGAATGTCAATGTGATTGTCAATGTGAATGTCAATGTGAATGTCAATGTGAATGTCAATGTGAATGTCAATGTGAATGTCAATGTGAATGTCAATGTCAATGTCAATGTCAATGTCAATGTGAACGTCAATGTGAACGTCAATGTGAATGTCAATGTGAATGTCAGTGTCAGTGTCAGTGTCAGTATCAGTGTCAATGTCAATGTCAATGTCAATGTCAATGTCAATGTCAATGTCAATGTCAATGTCAATGTCAATGTCAATGTCAATGTCAATGTCAATGTCAATGTCAATGTCAATGTCAATGTCAATGTCAATGTCAATGTCAATGTCAATGTCAATGTCAATGTCAATGTCAATGTCAATGTCAATGTCAATGTCAATGTCAATGTCAATGTCAATGTCAATGTCAATGTCAATGTCAATGTCAATGTCAATGTCAATGTCAATGTCAATGTCAATGTCAATGTCAATGTCAATGTCAATGTCAATGTCAATGTCAATGTCACTGTCAATGTCAATGTCAATGTCAATGTCAATGTCAATGTCAATGTCAATGTCAATGTCAATGGCAATGGCAATGTCAATGTCAATGTCAATGTCAATGTCAATGTCAATGTCAATGTCAATGTCAATGTCAATGTGAATGTCAATGTCAATGTCAATGTGAATGTCAATGTGAATGTCAATGTGAATGTCAATGTGAATGTCAATGTGAATGTCAATGTGATTGTCAATGTGAATGTCAATGTGAATGTCAGTGTCAGTGTCAGTGTCAGTATCAGTGTCAATGTCAATGTCAATGTCAATGTCAATGTCAATGTCAATGTCAATGCCAATGTCAATGTCAATGTCAATGTCAATGTCAATGTCAATGTCAATGTCAATGTCAATGTCAATGTCAATGTCAATGTCAATGTCAATGTCAATGTCATTGTCAATGTCAATGTCAATGTCAATGTCAATGTCAATGTCAATGTCAATGTCAATGTCAATGTCAATGTCAATGTCAATGTCAATGTCAATGTCAATGTCAATGTCAATGTCAATGTCAATGTCAATGTCAATGTCAATGTCAATGTCAATGTCAATGTCAATGTCAATGTCAATGTCAATGTCAATGTCAATGTCAATGTCAATGTCAATGTCAATGTCAATGTCAATGTCAATGTGAATGTCAATGTGAATGTCAATGTCAATGTCAATGTCAATGTCAATGTGAACGTCAATGTGAACGTCAATGTGAATGTCAATGTGAATGTCAGTGTCAGTGTCAGTGTCAGTGTCAGTATCAGTGTCAATGTCAATGTCAATGTCAATGTCAATGTCAATGTCAATGTCAATGTCAATGTCAATGTGAATGTCAATGTCAATGTCAATGTGAATGTCAATGTGATTGTCAATGTGAATGTCAATGTGAATGTCAATGTGAATGTCAATGTGAATGTCAATGTGAAAGTCAATGTGAATGTCAATGTCAATGTCAATGTGAACGTCAATGTGAACGTCAATGTGAATGTCAATGTGAATGTCAGTGTCAGTGTCAGTGTCAGTATCAGTGTCAATGTCAATGTCAATGTCAATGTCAATGTCAATGTCAATGTCAATGTCAATGTCAATGTCAATGTCAATGTCAATGTCAATGTCAATGTGAATGTCAATGTAAGTGTCAATGTGAATGTCAATGTGAATGTCAATGTGAATGTCAATGTGAATGTCAATGTGAATGTCAATGTGATTGTCAATGTGAATGTCAATGTGAATGTCAATGTGAATGTCAATGTGAAAGTCAATGTGAATGTCAATGTCAATGTCAATGTCAATGTCAATGTCAATGTCAATGTCAATGTCAATGTCAATGTCAATGTGAACGTCAATGTGAACGTCAATGTGAATGTCAATGTGAATGTCAGTGTCAGTGAAAGTGTCATTGTCACCGTCAGTGTCAGTATCAGTGAAAGTGTCATTTTCAGTGTCAGTGTCAGTATCAGTGTCAATGTCAATGTCAATGTCAATGTCAATGTCAATGTCAATGTCAATGTCAATGTCAATGTCAATGTCAATGTCAATGTCAATGTCAATGTCAATGTCAATGTCAATGTCAATGTCAATGTCAATGTCAATGTCAATGTCAATGTCAATGTCAATGTCAATGTCAATGTCAATGTCAATGTCAATGTCAATGTCAATGTCAATGTCAATGTCAATGTCAATGTCAATGTCAATGTCAATGTCAATGTCAATGTCAATGTCAATGTCAATGTCAATGTCAATGTCAATGTCAATGTCAATGTCAATGTCAATGTCAATGTCAATGTCAATGTCAATGTCAATGTCAATGTCAATGTCAATGTCAATGTCAATGTCAATGTCAATGTCAATGTCAATGTCAATGTCAATGTCAATGTCAATGTCAATGTCAATGTCAATGTCAATGTCAATGTCAATGTCAATGTCAATGTCAATGTCAATGTCAATGTCAATGTCAATGTCAATGTCAATGTCAATGTCAATGTCAATGTCAATGTCAATGTCAATGTCAATGTCAATGTCAATGTCAATGTCAATGTCAATGTCAATGTCAATGTCAATGTCAATGTCAATGTCAATGTCAATGTCAATGTCAATGTCAATGTCAATGTCAATGTCGATGACAATGTCAATGTCAATGTCAATGTCAATGTCAATGTCAATGTCAATGACAATGTCAATGTCAATGTCAATGTCAATGTCAATGTCAATGTCAATGTCAATGTCAATGTCAATGTCAATGTCAATGTCAATGTCAATGTCAATGTCAATGTCAATGTCAATGTCAATGTCAATGTCAATGTCAATGTCAATGTCAATGGCAATGTCAATGGCAATGTCAATGGCAATGTCAATGTCAATGTCAATGTCAATGTCAATGTCAATGTCAATGTCAATGTCAATGTCAATGTCAATGTCAATGTCAATGTCAATGTCAATGTCAATGTCAATGTCAATGTCAATGTCAATGTCAATGTGAATGTCAATGTGAATGTCAATGTGAATGTCAATGTGAATGTCAATGTGAATGTCAATGTGAATGTCAATGTGATTGTCAATGTGAATGTCAATGTCAATGTCAATGTGAATGTCAATGTCAATGTGAATGTCAATGTGAATGTCAATGTCAATGTCAATGTCAATGTCAATGTCAATGTCAATGTCAATGTCAATGTCAATGTCAATGTCAATGTCAATGTCAATGTCAATGTCAATGTCAATGTCAATGTCAATGTCAATGTCAATGTCAATGTCAATGTCAATGTCAATGTCAATGTCAATGTCAATGTCAATGTCAATGTCAATGTCAATGTCAATGTCAATGTCAATGTCAATGTCAATGTCAATGTCAATGTCAATGTCAATGTCAATGTCAATGTCAATGTCAATGTCAATGTCAATGTCAATGTCAATGTCAATGTCAATGTCAATGTCAATGTCAATGTCAATGTCAATGTCAATGTCAATGTCAATGTCAATGTCAATGTCAATGTCAATGTCAATGTCAATGTCAATGTCAATGTCAATGTCAATGTCAATGTCAATGTCAATGTCAATGTCAATGTCAATGTCAATGTCAATGTCAATGTCAATGTCAATGTCAATGTCAATGTCAATGTCAATGTCAATGTCAATGTCAATGTCAATGTCAATGTCAATGTCAATGTCAATGTCAATGTCAATGTCAATGTCAATGTCAATGTCAATGTCAATGTCAATGTCAATGTGAATGTCAATGTGAATGTCAATGTGAATGTCAATGTCAATGTCAATGTCAATGTCAATGTGAATGTCAATGTGAATGTCAATGTGAATGTCAATGTCAATGGCAATGTCAATGTCAATGTCAATGTCAATGTCAATGTCAATGTCAATGTCAATGTCAATGTCAATGTCAATGTCAATGTCAATGTGAATGTCAATGTGAATGTCAATGTGAATGTCAATGTGAATGTCAATGTGAATGTCAATGTGAATGTCAATGTGAATGTCAATGTGAATGTCAATGTGAATGTCAATGTGAATGTCAATGTGATTGTCAATGTGAATGTCAATGTGAATGTCAATGTGAATGTCAATGTGAATGTCAATGTGAATGTCAATGTGAATGTCAATGTCAATGTCAATGTCAACGTCAATGTGAACGTCAATGTGAACGTCAATGTGAATGTCAATGTGAATGTCAGTGTCAGTGTCAGTGTCAGTATCAGTGTCAATGTCAATGTCAATGTCAATGTCAATGTCAATGTCAATGTCAATGTCAATGTCAATGTCAATGTCAATGTCAATGTCAATGTCAATGTCAATGTCAATGTCAATGTCAATGTCAATGTCAATGTCAATGTCAATGTCAATGTCAATGTCAATGTCAATGTCAATGTCAATGTCAATGTCAATGTCAATGTCAATGTCAATGTCAATGTCAATGTCAATGTCAATGTCAATGTCAATGTCAATGTCAATGTCAATGTCAATGTCAATGTCAATGTCAATGTCAATGTCAATGTCAATGTCAATGTCAATGTGAATGTCAATGTGAATGTCAATGTGAATGTCAATGTGAATGTCAATGTGAATGTCAATGTGAATGTCAATGTGAATGTCAATGTCAATGGCAATGTCAATGTCAATGTCAATGTCAATGTCAATGTCAATGTCAATGTCAATGTCAATGTCAATGTCAATGTCAATGTCAATGTGAATGTCAATGTGAATGTCAATGTGAATGTCAATGTGAATGTCAATGTGAATGTCAATGTGAATGTCAATGTGAATGTCAATGTGAATGTCAATGTGATTGTCAATGTGAATGTCAATGTGAATGTCAATGTGAATGTGAATGTCAATGTCAATGTCAATGTCAATGTGAACGTCAATGTGAACGTCAATGTGAACGTCAATGTGAATGTCAGTGTCAGTGTCAGTGTCAGTATCAGTGTCAATGTCAATGTCAATGTCAATGTCAATGTCAATGTCAATGTCAATGTCAATGTCAATGTCAATGTCAATGTCAATGTCAATGTCAATGTCAATGTCAATGTCAATGTCAATGTCAATGTCAATGTCAATGTCAATGTCAATGTCAATGTCAATGTCAATGTCAATGTCAATGTCAATGTCAATGTCAATGTCAATGTCAATGTCAATGTCAATGTCAATGTCAATGTCAATGTCAATGTCAATGTCAATGTCAATGTCAATGTCAATGTCAATGTCAATGTCACTGTCAATGTCAATGTCAATGTCAATGTCAATGTCAATGTCAATGTCAATGTCAATGTCAATGGCAATGGCAATGTCAATGTCAATGTCAATGTCAATGTCAATGTCAATGTGAATGTCAATGTCAATGTCAATGTGAATGTCAATGTGAATGTCAATGTGAATGTCAATGTGAATGTCAATGTGAATGTCAATGTGAATGTCAATGTGAATGTCAATGTGATTGTCAATGTGAATGTCAATGTGAATGTCAATGTGAATGTCAATGTGAATGTCAATGTGAATGTCAATGTGAATGTCAATGTGAATGTCAATGTCAATGTCAATGTCAATGTCAATGTGAACGTCAATGTGAACGTCAATGTGAATGTCAATGTGAATGTCAGTGTCAGTGTCAGTGTCAGTATCAGTGTCAATGTCAATGTCAATGTCAATGTCAATGTCAATGTCAATGTCAATGTCAATGTCAATGTCAATGTCAATGTGAATGTCAATGTGAATGTCAATGTGAATGTCAATGTGATTGTCAATGTGAATGTCAATGTGAATGTCAATGTGAATGTCAATGTGAATGTCAATGTGAATGTCAATGTGAATGTCAATGTCAATGTCAATGGCAATGTCAATGTCAATGTCAATGTCAATGTCAATGTCAATGTCAATGTCAATGTCAATGTCAATGTCAATGTCAATGTCAATGTCAATGTGAATGTCAATGTCAATGTCAATGTCAATGTCAATGTCAATGTGAATGTCAATGTGAATGTCAATGTGATTGTCAATGTGAATGTCAATGTGAATGTCAATGTGAATGTCAATGTGAATGTCAATGTGAAAGTCAATGTGAATGTCAATGTCAATGTCAATGTGAACGTCAATGTGAACGTCAATGTGAATGTCAATGTGAATGTCAGTGTCAGTGTCAGTGTCAGTATCAGTGTCAATGTCAATGTCAATGTCAATGTCAATGTCAATGTCAATGTCAATGTCAATGTCAATGTCAATGTCAATGTCAATGTCAATGTCAATGTGAATGTCAATGTAAATGTCAATGTGAATGTCAATGTGAATGTCAATGTGAATGTCAATGTGAATGTCAATGTGAATGTCAATGTGATTGTCAATGTGAATGTCAATGTGAATGTCAATGTGAATGTCAATGTGAAAGTCAATGTCAATGTCAATGTCAATGTCAATGTCAATGTCAATGTCAATGTCAATGTCAATGTCAATGTCAATGTCAATGTCAATGTCAATGTGAACGTCAATGTGAACGTCAATGTGAATGTCAATGTGAATGTCAATGTCAATGTCAATGTCATTGTCACCGTCAGTGTCAATGTCAATGTCAATGTCAATGTCAATGTCAATGTCAATGTCAATGTCAATGTCAATGTCAATGTCAATGTCAATGTCAATGTCAATGTCAATGTCAATGTCAATGTCAATGTCAATGTCAATGTCAATGTCAATGTCAATGTCAATGTCAATGGCAATGTCAATGTCAATGTCAATGTCAATGTCAATGTCAATGTCAATGTCAATGTCAATGTCAATGTCAATGTCAATGTCAATGTCAATGTCAATGTCAATGTCAATGTCAATGTGAATGTCAATGTGAATGTCAATGTGAATGTCAATGTGAATGTCAATGTGAATGTCAATGTGATTGTCAATGTCAATGTCAATGTGAATGTCAATGTCAATGTCAATGTCAATGTCAATGTCAATGTCAATGTCAATGTCAATGTCAATGTCAATGTCAATGTGAATGTGAATGTCAATGTGAATGTCAATGTGAATGTCAATGTGAATGTCAATGTGAATGTCAATGTGAATGTCAATGTGAATGTCAATGTGAATGTCAATGTGATTGTCAATGTGAATGTCAATGTGAATGTCAATGTGAATGTCAATGTGAATGTCAATGTGAATGTCAATGTGAATGTCAATGTCAATGTCAATGTCAATGTCAATGTGAACGTCAATGTCAATGTCAATGTCAATGTCAATGTCAATGTCAATGTCAATGGCAATGTCAATGGCAATGTCAATGTCAATGTCAATGTCAATGTCAATGTCAATGTCAATGTCAATGTCAATGTCAATGTCAATGTCAATGTCAATGTCAATGTGAATGTCAATGTGAATGTGAATGTGAATGTGAATGTGAATGTCAATGTGAATGTCAATGTGAATGTCAATGTCAATGTCAATGTCAATGTCAATGTCAATGCGAATGCGAATGTGAATGTGAATGCGATTGTCCATGTCAATGTCAATGTCAATGTCAATGTCAATGTCAATGTCAATGTCAATGTCAATGTCAATGTCAATGTCAATGTCAATGTCATTGTCAATGTCAATGTCATTGTCAATGCGAATGCGAATGTGAATGTGAATGCGATTGTCAATGTCAATGTCAATGTCAATGTCAATGTCAATGTCAATGTCAATGTCAATGTCAATGCGAATGCGAATGTGAATGTGAATGCGATTGTCAATGTCAATGTCAATGTCAATGTCAATGTGAATGTCAATGCGAATGTCAATGCGAATGTCAATGTCAATGTCGATGTGATTGTCGATGTGAATGTCGATGTGAATGTCGATGTGAATGTCGATGTGAATGTCGATGTGAATGTCGATGTGAATGTCGATGTGAATGTCGATGTGAATGTCGATGTGCATGCCGATGTGAATGTCAATGTCAATGTGAATGTCAATGTGAATGTCAATGTCAATGTCAATGTCAATGTCAATGTCAATGTCAATGTCAATGTCAATGTCAATGTCAATGTCAATGTCAATGTCAATGTCAATGTCAATGTCAATGTCAATGTCAATGTGAATGTGAATGTGAATGTGAATGTGAATGTGAATGTGAATGTGAATGTGAATGTGAATGTGAATGTGAATGTGAATGTGAATGTGAATGTGAATGTGAATGTGAATGTGAATGTGAATGTGAATGTGAATGTGAATGTCATGTCAATGTCAGTGTCAGTGTCAGTGAAAGTGTCAGTGTCAATGTCAATGTCTGTGTCAGTGTCAATGTCATTGTCAGTGTCAGTGTCAGTGAAAGTGTCATTGTCACCGTCAGTGTCAGTATCAGTGAAAGTGTCATTTTCAGTGTCAGTGTCAGTGTCAGTGTCAGTGTCAGTGTCAGTGTCAGTGTCAGTGTCAGTGTCAGTGTCAGTGTCAATGTCAATGTCAATGTCAATGTCAATGTCAATGTCAATGTCAATGTCAATGTCAATGTCAATGTCAATGTCAATGTCAATGTCAATGTCAATGTCAATGTCAATGTCAATGTCAATGTCAATGTCAATGTCAATGTCAATGTCAATGTCAATGTCAATGTCAATGTCAATGTCAATGTCAATGTCAATGTCAATGTCAATGTCAATGTCAATGTCAATGTCAATGTCAATGTCAATGTCAATGTCAATGTCAATGTCAATGTCAATGTCAATGTCAATGTCAATGTCAATGTCAATGTCAATGTCAATGTCAATGTCAATGTCAATGTCAATGTCAATGTCAATGTCAATGTCAATGTCAATGTCAATGTCAATGTCAATGTCAATGTCAATGTCAATGTCAATGTCAATGTCAATGTCAATGGCAATGTCAATGTCAATGTCAATGTCAATGTCAATGTTAATGTCAATGTCAATGTCAATGTGAATGTCAATGTGAATGTCAATGTGAATGTCAATGTGAATGTCAATGTGAATGTCAATGTGAATGTCAATGTGAATGTCAATGTGATTGTCAATGTGAATGTCAATGTGAATGTCAATGTGAATGTCAATGTGAATGTCAATGTGAATGTCAATGTGAATGTCAATGTCAATGTCAATGTGAACGTCAATGTGAACGTCAATGTGAATGTCAATGTGAATGTCAGTGTCAGTGTCAGTGTCAGTATCAGTGTCAATGTCAATGTCAATGTCAATGTCAATGTCAATGTCAATGTCAATGTCAATGTGAATGTCAATGTAAATGTCAATGTGAATGTCAATGTAAATGTCAATGTGAATGTCAATGTGAATGTCAATGTGAATGTCAATGTGAATGTCAATGTGAATGTCAATGTGATTGTCAATGTGATTGTCAATGTGAATGTCAATGTGAATGTCAATGTGAATGTCAATGTGAATGTCAATGTGAATGTCAATGTGAATGTCAATGTGAATGTCAATGTGAATGTCAATGTCAATGTCAATGTGAACGTCAATGTGAACGTCAATGTGAATGTCAATGTGAATGTCAGTGTCAGTGTCAGTGTCAGTGTCAGTATCAGTGTCAATGTCAATGTCAATGTCAATGTCAATGTCAATGTCAATGTCAATGTCAATGTCAATGTCAATGTCAATGTGAATGTGAATGTCAATGTAAATGTCAATGTGAATGTCAATGTGAATGTCAATGTGAATGTCAATGTGAATGTCAATGTGAATGTCAATGTGATTGTCAATGTGAATGTCAATGTGAATGTCAATGTGAATGTCAATGTGAATGTCAATGTGAATGTCAATGTGAATGTCAATGTCAATGGCAATGTCAATGTCAATGTCAATGTCAATGTCAATGTCAATGTCAATGTCAATGTCAATGTCAATGTCAATGTCAATGTCAATGTCAATGTCAATGTCAATGTGAATGTCAATGTCAATGTCAATGTCAATGTCAATGTCAATGTGAATGTCAATGTGAATGTCAATGTGAATGTCAATGTGATTGTCAATGTGAATGTCAATGTGAATGTCAATGTGAATGTCAATGTGAATGTCAATGTGAATGTCAATGTGAATGTCAATGTGAATGTCAATGTGAATGTCAATGTGAATGTCAATGTGAATGTCAATGTCAATGTCAATGTCAATGTCAATGTCAATGTCAATGTCAATGTCAATGTCAATGTCAATGTCAATGTCAATGTCAATGTCAATGTCAATGTCAATGTCAATGTCAATGTCAATGTCAATGTCAATGTCAATGTCAATGTCAATGTCAATGTCAATGTCAATGTCAATGTCAATGTCAATGTCAATGTCAATGTCAATGTGAATGTCAATGTAAATGTCAATGTCAATGTCAATGTCAATGTCAATGTCAATGTCAATGTCAATGTCAATGTCAATGTCAATGTCAATGTCAATGTCAATGTCAATGTCAATGTCAATGTCAATGTCAATGTCAATGTCAATGTCAATGTCAATGTCAATGTCAATGTCAATGTCAATGTCAATGTCAATGTCAATGTCAATGTCAATGTCAATGTCAATGTCAATGTCAATGTCAATGTCAATGTCAATGTCAATGTCAATGTCAATGTCAATGTCAATGTCAATGTCAATGTCAATGTCAATGTCAATGTCAATGTCAATGTCAATGTCAATGTCAATGTCAATGTCAATGTCAATGTCAATGTCAATGTCAATGTCAATGTCAATGTCAATGGCAATGTCAATGTCAATGTCAATGTCAATGTCAATGTCAATGTTAATGTCAATGTCAATGTCAATGTCAATGTCAATGTCAATGTGAATGTCAATGTCAATGTCAATGTCAATGTCAATGTCAATGTGAATGTCAATGTGAATGTGAATGTGAATGTGAATGTGAATGTCAATGTAAATGTCAATGTGAATGTCAATGTGAATGTCAATGTGAATGTCATGTCAATGTCAGTGTCAGTGTCAGTGACAGTGTCAGTGTCAATGTCATTGTCATTGTCAGTGTCAGTGTCAATGTCATTGTCAGTGTCAGTGTCAGTGAAAGTGTCATTGTCACCGTCAGTGTCAGTATCAGTGAAAGTGTCATTTTCAGTGTCAGTGTCAGTGTCAGTGTCAGTGTCAGTGTCAGTGTCAGTGTCAGTGTCAGTGTCAATGTCAATGTCAATGTCAATGTCAATGTCAATGTCAATGTCAATGTCAATGTCAATGTCAATGTCAATGTCAATGTCAATGTCAATGTCAATGTCAATGTCAATGTCAATGTCAATGTCAATGTCAATGTCAATGTCAATGTCAATGTCAATGTCAATGTCAATGTCAATGTCAATGTCAATGTCAATGTCAATGTCAATGTCAATGTCAATGTCAATGTCAATGTCAATGTCAATGTCAATGTCAATGTCAATGTCAATGTCAATGTCAATGTCAATGTCAATGTCAATGTCAATGTCAATGTCAATGTCAATGTCAATGTCAATGTCAATGTCAATGTCAATGTCAATGTCAATGTCAATGTCAATGGCAATGTCAATGTCAATGTGAATGTCAATGTGATTGTCAATGTGAATGTCAATGTGAATGTCAATGTGAATGTCAATGTGAATGTCAATGTGAATGTCAATGTGAATGTCAATGTCAATGGCAATGTCAATGTCAATGTCAATGTCAATGTCAATGTCAATGTCAATGTCAATGTCAATGTCAATGTCAATGTCAATGGCAATGGCAATGTCAATGTCAATGTCAATGTCAATGTCAATGTCAATGTCAATGTCAATGTCAATGTCAATGTGAATGTCAATGTCAATGTCAATGTGAATGTCAATGTGAATGTCAATGTGAATGTCAATGTGAATGTCAATGTGAATGTCAATGTGATTGTCAATGTGAATGTCAATGTGAATGTCAGTGTCAGTGTCAGTGTCAGTATCAGTGTCAATGTCAATGTCAATGTCAATGTCAATGTCAATGTCAATGTCAATGCCAATGTCAATGTCAATGTCAATGTCAATGTCAATGTCAATGTCAATGTCAATGTCAATGTCAATGTCAATGTCAATGTCAATGTCAATGTCAATGTCATTGTCAATGTCAATGTCAATGTCAATGTCAATGTCAATGTCAATGTCAATGTCAATGTCAATGTCAATGTCAATGTCAATGTCAATGTCAATGTCAATGTCAATGTCAATGTCAATGTCAATGTCAATGTCAATGTCAATGTCAATGTCAATGTCAATGTCAATGTCAATGTCAATGTCAATGTCAATGTCAATGTCAATGTCAATGTCAATGTCAATGTCAATGTCAATGTCAATGTGAATGTCAATGTGAATGTCAATGTCAATGTCAATGTCAATGTCAATGTGAACGTCAATGTGAACGTCAATGTGAATGTCAATGTGAATGTCAGTGTCAGTGTCAGTGTCAGTGTCAGTATCAGTGTCAATGTCAATGTCAATGTCAATGTCAATGTCAATGTCAATGTCAATGTCAATGTCAATGTCAATGTGAATGTCAATGTCAATGTCAATGTGAATGTCAATGTGATTGTCAATGTGAATGTCAATGTGAATGTCAATGTGAATGTCAATGTGAATGTCAATGTGAAAGTCAATGTGAATGTCAATGTCAATGTCAATGTGAACGTCAATGTGAACGTCAATGTGAATGTCAATGTGAATGTCAGTGTCAGTGTCAGTGTCAGTATCAGTGTCAATGTCAATGTCAATGTCAATGTCAATGTCAATGTCAATGTCAATGTCAATGTCAATGTCAATGTCAATGTCAATGTCAATGTCAATGTGAATGTCAATGTAAGTGTCAATGTGAATGTCAATGTGAATGTCAATGTGAATGTCAATGTGAATGTCAATGTGAATGTCAATGTGATTGTCAATGTGAATGTCAATGTGAATGTCAATGTGAATGTCAATGTGAAAGTCAATGTGAATGTCAATGTCAATGTCAATGTCAATGTCAATGTCAATGTCAATGTCAATGTCAATGTCAATGTCAATGTCAATGTCAATGTCAATGTCAATGTCAATGTCAATGTCAATGTCAATGTCAATGTCAATGTCAATGTCAATGTCAATGTCAATGTCAATGTCAATGTCAATGTCAATGTTAATGTCAATGTCAATGTCAATGTCAATGTCAATGTGAATGTCAATGTCAATGTCAATGTCAATGTCAATGTCAATGTCAATGTGAATGTGAATGTGAATGTGAATGTGAATGTGAATGTCAATGTAAATGTCAATGTGAATGTCAATGTGAATGTCAATGTGAATGTCATGTCAATGTCAGTGTCAGTGTCAGTGAAAGTGTCAGTGTCAATGTCATTGTCAGTGTCAGTGTCAATGTCATTGTCAGTGTCAGTGTCAGTGAAAGTGTCATTGTCACCGTCAGTGTCAGTATCAGTGAAAGTGTCATTTTCAGTGTCAGTGTCAGTGTCAGTGTCAGTGTCAGTGTCAGTGTCAATGTCAATGTCAATGTCAATGTCAATGTCAATGTCAATGTCAATGTCAATGTCAATGTCAATGTCAATGTCAATGTCAATGTCAATGTCAATGTCAATGTCAATGTCAATGTCAATGTCAATGTCAATGTCAATGTCAATGTCAATGTCAATGTCAATGTCAATGTCAATGTCAATGTCAATGTCAATGTCAATGTCAATGTCAATGTCAATGTCAATGTCAATGTCAATGTCAATGTCAATGTCAATGTCAATGTCAATGTCAATGTCAATGTCAATGTCAATGTCAATGTCAATGTCAATGTCAATGTCAATGTCAATGTCAATGTCAATGTGAATGTCAATGTGAATGTCAATGTGAATGTCAATGTGAATGTCAATGTGATTGTCAATGTGAATGTCAATGTGAATGTCAATGTGAATGTCAATGTGAATGTCAATGTGATTGTCAATGTGAATGTCAATGTGAATGTCAATGTGAATGTCAATGTGAATGTCAATGTGAATGTCAATGTGAATGTCAATGTGAATGTCAATGTGAATGTCAATGTGAATGTCAATGTCAATGTCAATGTCAATGTCAATGTCAATGTGAACGTCAATGTGAACGTCAATGTGAATGTCAATGTGAATGTCAGTGTCAGTGTCAGTGTCAGTATCAGTGTCAATGTCAATGTCAATGTCAATGTCAATGTCAATGTCAATGTCAATGTCAATGTCAATGTCAATGTCAATGTCAATGTCAATGTGAATGTCAATGTAAATGTCAATGTGAATGTCAATGTGAATGTCAATGTGAATGTCAATGTGAATGTCAATGTGAATGTCAATGTGATTGTCAATGTGAATGTCAATGTGAATATCAATGTGAATGTCAATGTGAATGTCAATGTGAATGTCAATGTGAATGTCAATGTCAATGGCAATGTCAATGTCAATGTCAATGTCAATGTCAATGTCAATGTCAATGTCAATGTCAATGTGAATGTGAATGTGAATGTCAATGTCAATGTCAATGTCAATGTGAATGTCAATGTGAATGTCAATGTGAATGTCAATGTGATTGTCAATGTGAATGTCAATGTGAATGTCAATGTGAATGTCAATGTGAATGTCAATGTGAAAGTCAATGTGAATGTCAATGTCAATGTCAATGTGAACGTCAATGTGAACGTCAATGTGAATGTCAATGTGAATGTCAGTGTCAGTGTCAGTGTCAGTATCAGTGTCAATGTCAATGTCAATGTCAATGTCAATGTCAATGTCAATGTCAATGTCAATGTCAATGTCAATGTCAATGTCAATGTGAATGTCAATGTAAATGTCAATGTGAATGTCAATGTGAATGTCAATGTGAATGTCAATGTGAATGTCAATGTGAATGTCAATGTGATTGTCAATGTGAATGTCAATGTGAATGTCAATGTGAATGTCAATGTGAAAGTCAATGTCAATGTCAATGTCAATGTCAATGTTAATGTCAATGTCAATGTCAATGTCAATGTCAATGTGAACGTCAATGTGAACGTCAATGTGAATGTCAATGTGAATGTCAGTGTCAGTGAAAGTGTCATTGTCACCGTCAGTGTCAGTATCAGTGAAAGTGTCATTTTCAGTGTCAGTGTCAGTATCAGTGTCAATGTCAATGTCAATGTCAATGTCAATGTCAATGTCAATGTCAATGTCAATGTCAATGTCAATGTCAATGTCAATGTCAATGTCAATGTCAATGTCAATGTCAATGTCAATGTCAATGTCAATCTCAATGTCAATCTCAATGTCAATGTCAATGTCAATGTCAATGTCAATGTCAATGTCAATGTCAATGTCAATGTCAATGTCAATGTCAATGTCAATGTCAATGTCAATGGCAATGTCAATGGCAATGTCAATGTCAATGTCAATGTCAATGTCAATGTCAATGTCAATGTCAATGTCAATGTCAATGTCAATGTGAATGTCAATGTCAATGTCAATGTGAATGTCAATGTGAATGTCAATGTGAATGTCAATGTGAATGTCAATGTGAATATCAATGTGATTGTCAATGTGAATGTCAATGTGAATGTCAATGTCAATGTCAATGTCAATGTCAATGTCAATGTCAATGTCAATGTCAATGTCAATGTCAATGTCAATGTCAATGTCAATGTCAATGTCAATGTCAATGTCAATGTCAATGTCAATGTCAATGTCAATGTCAATGTCAATGTCAATGTCAATGTCAATGTCAATGTCAATGTCAATGTCAATGTCAATGTCAATGTCAATGTCAATGTCAATGTCAATGTCAATGTCAATGTCAATGTCAATGTCAATGTCAATGTCAATGTCAATGTCAATGTCAATGTCAATGTCAATGTCAATGTCAATGTCAATGTCAATGTCAATGTCAATGTCAATGTCAATGTCAATGTCAATGTCAATGTCAATGTCAATGTCAATGTCAATGTCAATGTCAATGTCAATGTCAATGTCAATGTCAATGTCAATGTCAATGTCAATGTCAATGTCAATGTCAATGTCAATGTCAATGTCAATGTCAATGTCAATGTCAATGTCAATGTCAATGTCAATGTCAATGTCAATGTCAATGTCAATGTCAATGTCAATGTCAATGTCAATGTCAATGTCAATGTCAATGTCAATGTCAATGTCAATGTCAATGTCAATGTCAATGTCAATGTCAATGTCAATGTCAATGTGAATGTCAATGTCAATGTGAATGTCAATGTGAATGGCAATGTCAATGTCAATGTCAATGTCAATGTCAATGTCAATGTCAATGTCAATGTCAATGTGAATGTCAATGTGAATGTCAATGTGAATGTCAATGTGAATGTCAATGTGAATGGCAATGTCAATGTCAATGTCAATGTCAATGTCAATGTCAATGTCAATGTCAATGTCAATGTCAATGTCAATGTCAATGTCAATGTCAATGTCAATGTGAATGTCAATGTGAATGTCAATGTGAATGTCAATGTGAATGTCAATGTGAATGTCAATGTGATTGTCAATGTGAATGTCAATGTGAATGTCAATGTGAATGTCAATGTGAATGTCAATGTGAATGTCAATGTGAATGTCAATGTGAATGTCAATGTCAATGTCAATGTCAATGTCAATGTGAACGTCAATGTGAACGTCAATGTGAATGTCAATGTGAATGTCAGTGTCAGTGTCAGTGTCAGTATCAGTGTCAATGTCAGTGTCAATGTCAATGTCAATGTCAATGTCAATGTCAATGTCAATGTCAATGTCAATGTCAATGTCAATGTAAATGTCAATGTGAATGTCAATGTGAATGTCAATGTGAATGTCAATGTGAATGTCAATGTGATTGTCAATGTGAATGTCAATGTGAATGTCAATGTGAATGTCAATGTGAATGTCAATGTGAATGTCAATGTGAATGTCAATCTCAATGGCAATGTCAATGTCAATGTCAATGTCAATGTCAATGTCAATGTCAATGTCAATGTCAATGTCAATGTGAATGTCAATGTGAATGTCAATGTCAATGTCAATGTCAATGTCAATGTCAATGTGAATGTCAATGTGAATGTCAATGTGAATGTCAATGTGATTGTCAATGTGAATGTCAATGTGAATGTCAATGTGAATGTCAATGTGAATGTCAATGTGAATGTCAATGTGAATGTCAATGTGAATGTCAATGTGAATGTCAATGTGAATGTCAATGTCAATGTCAATGTCAATGTCAATGTCAATGTCAATGTGAACGTCAATGTGAACGTCAATGTGAATGTCAGTGTCAGTGTCAGTGTCAGTATCAGTGTCAATGTCAATGTCAATGTCAATGTCAATGTCAATGTCAATGTCAATGTCAATGTAAATGTCAATGTGAATGTCAATGTGAATGTCAATGTGAATGTCAATGTGAATGTCAATGTGAATGTCAATGTGATTGTCAATGTGAATGTCAATGTGAATGTCAATGTGAATGTCAATGTGAATGTCAATGTGAATGTCAATGTGAATGTCAATGTCAATGGCAATGTCAATGTCAATGTCAATGTCAATGTCAATGTCAATGTCAATGTCAATGTCAATGTGAATGTCAATGTGAATGTCAATGTCAATGTCAATGTCAATGTCAATGTCAATGTCAATGTCAATGTGAATGTCAATGTGAATGTCAATGTGAATGTCAATGTGATTGTCAATGTGAATGTCAATGTGAATGTCAATGTGAATGTCAATGTGAATGTCAATGTGAAAGTCAATGTGAATGTCAATGTCAATGTCAATGTGAACGTCAATGTGAACGTCAATGTGAATGTCAATGTGAATGTCAGTGTCAGTGTCAGTGTCAGTATCAGTGTCAATGTCAATGTCAATGTCAATGTCAATGTCGATGTCGATGTCGATGTCGATGTCGATGTCGATGTCGATGTCGATGTCGATGTCGTTGTCAATGTCAATGTCAATGTCAATGACAATGTCAATGTCAATGTCAATGTCAATGTCAATGTCAATGTCAATGTCAATGTCAATGTCAATGTCAATGTCAATGTCAATGTCAATGTCAATGTCAATGTCAATGTCAATGTCAATGTCAATGTCAATGTCAATGTCAATGTCAATGTCAATGTCAATGTCAATGTCAATGTCAATGTCAATGTCAATGTCAATGTCAATGTCAATGTCAATGTCAATGTCAATATCAATGTCAATGTCAATGTCAATGTCAATGGCAATGTCAATGGCAATGTCAATGTCAATGTCAATGTCAATGTCAATGTCAATGTCAATGTCAATGTCAATGTCAATGTCAATGTCAATGACAATGTGAATGTCAATGTGAATGTCAATGTGAATGTCAATGTGAATGTCAATGTGAATGTCAATGTCAATGTCAATGTCAATGTGAACGTCAATGTGAACGTCAATGTGAATGTCAATGTGAATGTCAGTGTCAGTGTCAGTGTCAGTATCAGTGTCAATGTCAATGTCAATGTCAATGTCAATGTCAATGTCAATGTCAATGTCAATGTCAATGTCAATGTCAATGTCAATGTCAATGTCAATGTCAATGTGAATGTCAATGTAAATGTCAATGTGAATGTCAATGTGAATGTCAATGTGAATGTCAATGTGAATGTCAATGTGAATGTCAATGTGATTGTCAATGTGAATGTCAATGTGAATGTCAATGTGAATGTCAATGTGAATGTCAATGTCAATGTCAATGTCAATGTCAATGTCAATGTCAATGTCAATGTCAATGTCAATGTCAATGTCAATGTCAATGTCAATGTCAGTGTCAATGTCAATGTCAATGTCAATGTCAATGTCAATGTCAATGTGAATGTCAATGTAAATGTCAATGTGAATGTCAATGTGAATGTCAATGTGAATGTCAATGTGAATGTCAATGTGAATGTCAATGTGATTGTCAATGTGAATGTCAATGTGAATGTCAATGTGAATGTCAATGTGAATGTCAATGTGAAAGTCAATGTGAATGTCAATGTCAATGTCAATGTCAATGTCAATGTCAATGTCAATGTCAATGTCAATGTCAATGTCAATGTGAACGTCAATGTGAATGTCAATGTGAATGTCAGTGTCAGTGTCAGTGTCAGTATCAGTGTCAATGTCAATGTCAATGTCAATGTCAATGTCAATGTCAATGTCAATGTCAATGTCAATGTCAATGTGAATGTCAATGTAAATGTCAATGTGAATGTCAATGTGAATGTCAATGTGAATGTCAATGTGAATGTCAATGTGATTGTCAATGTGAATGTCAATGTGAATGTCAATGTGAATGTCAATGTGAATGTCAATGTGAATGTCAATGTGAATGTC
This sequence comes from Lasioglossum villosulum, assembly GCA_963971365.1. Lineage (NCBI taxonomy): Eukaryota > Metazoa > Arthropoda > Insecta > Hymenoptera > Halictidae > Lasioglossum > Lasioglossum villosulum. Next base: position 20,036,832 of record OZ020496.1, on the reverse strand, counting down.
AATCTCAATGGCAATGTCAATGTCAATGTCAATGTCAATGTCAATGTCAATGTCAATGTCAATGTCAATGTCAATGTCAATGTCAATGTGAATGTCAATGTCAATGTCAATGTCAATGTCAATGTCAATGTGAATGTCAATGTGAATGTCAATGTGAATGTCAATGTGATTGTCAATGTGAATGTCAATGTGAATGTCAATGTGAATGTCAATGTGAATGTCAATGTGAATGTCAATGTGAATGTCAATGTGAATGTCAATGTGAATGTCAATGTGAATGTCAATGTGAATGTCAATGTGAATGTCAATGTGATTGTCAATGTGAATGTCAATGTGAATGTCAATGTGAATGTCAATGTGAATGTCAATGTGAATGTCAATGTGAATGTCAATGTCAATGTCAATGTCAATGTCAATGTGAACGTCAATGTCAACGTCAATGTCAATGTCAATGTCAATGTCAATGTCAATGTCAATGGCAATGTCAATGGCAATGTCAATGTCAATGTCAATGTCAATGTCAATGTCAATGTCAATGTCAATGTCAATGTCAATGTCAATGTCAATGTCAATGTCAATGTCAATGTCAATGTCAATGTCAATGTCAATGTCAATGTGAATGTGAATGTGAATGTCAATGTGAATGTCAATGTGAATGTCAATGTGATTGTCAATGTGAATGTCAATGTGAATGTCAATGTGAATGTCAATGTGAATGTCAATGTGAATGTCAATGTGATTGTCAATGTGAATGTCAATGTGAATGTCAATGTGAATGTCAATGTGAATGTCAATGTGAATGTCAATGTGAATGTCAATCTCAATGGCAATGTCAATGTCAATGTCAATGTCAATGTCAATGTCAATGTCAATGTCAATGTCAATGTCAATGTGAATGTCAATGTCAATGTCAATGTCAATGTCAATGTCAATGTCAATGTCAATGTGAATGTCAATGTGAATGTCAATGTGAATGTCAATGTGATTGTCAATGTGAATGTCAATGTGAATGTCAATGTGAATGTCAATGTGAATGTCAATGTGAATGTCAATGTGAATGTCAATGTGAATGTCAATGTGAATGTCAATGTGAATGTCAATGTGAATGTCAATGTGAATGTCAATGTGATTGTCAATGTGAATGTCAATGTGAATGTCAATGTGAATGTCAATGTGAATGTCAATGTGAATGTCAATGTGAATGTCAATGTCAATGTCAATGTCAATGTCAATGTGAACGTCAATGTCAATGTCAATGTCAATGTCAATGTCAATGTCAATGTCAATGGCAATGTCAATGGCAATGTCAATGTCAATGTCAATGTCAATGTCAATGTCAATGTCAATGTCAATGTCAATGTCAATGTCAATGTCAATGTCAATGTCAATGTCAATGTCAATGTCAATGTCAATGTCAATGTCAATGTCAATGTCAATGTGAATGTGAATGTGAATGTCAATGTGAATGTCAATGTGAATGTCAATGTCAATGTCAATGTCAATGTCAATGTCAATGCGAATGCGAATGTGAATGTGAATGCGATTGTCCATGTCAATGTCAATGTCAATGTCAATGTCAATGTCAATGTCAATGTCAATGTCAATGTCAATGTCAATGTCAATGTCAATGTCAATGTCAATGTCATTGTCAATGTCAATGTCATTGTCAATGCGAATGCGAATGTGAATGTGAATGCGATTGTCAATGTCAATGTCAATGTCAATGTCAATGTCAATGTCAATGTCAATGTCAATGTCAATGCGAATGCGAATGTGAATGTGAATGCGATTGTCAATGTCAATGTCAATGTCAATGTCAATGTGAATGTCAATGCGAATGTCAATGCGAATGTCAATGTCAATGTCGATGTGATTGTCGATGTGAATGGCGATGTGAATGTCGATGTGAATGTCGATGTGAATGTCGATGTGAATGTCGATGTGAATGTCGATGTGAATGTCGATGTGAATGTCGATGTGCATGCCGATGTGAATGTCAATGTGAATGTCAATGTGAATGTCAATGTGAATGTCAATGTGAATGTCAATGTCAATGTCAATGTCAATGTCAATGTCAATGTCAATGTCAATGTCAATGTCAATGTCAATGTCAATGTCAATGTCAATGTCAATGTCAATGTGAATGTCAATGTCAATGTCAATGTCAATGTCAATGTCAATGTCAATGTCAATGTCAATGTCAATGTCAATGTGAATGTCAATGTCAATGTGAATGTGAATGTGAATGTGAATGTGAATGTGAATGTGAATGTGAATGTGAATGTGAATGTGAATGTGAATGTGAATGTGAATGTGAATGTGAATGTGAATGTGAATGTCATGTCAATGTCAGTGTCAGTGTCAGTGAAAGTGTCAGTGTCAATGTCATTGTCAGTGTCAGTGTCAATGTCATTGTCAGTGTCAGTGTCAGTGAAAGTGTCATTGTCACCGTCAGTGTCAGTATCAGTGAAAGTGTCATTTTCAGTGTCAGTGTCAGTGTCAGTGTCAGTGTCAGTGTCAGTGTCAGTGTCAGTGTCAGTGTCAATGTCAATGTCAATGTCAATGTCAATGTCAATGTCAATGTCAATGTCAATGTCAATGTCAATGTCAATGTCAATGTCAATGTCAATGTCAATGTCAATGTCAATGTCAATGTCAATGTCAATGTCAATGTCAATGTCAATGTCAATGTCAATGTCAATGTCAATGTCAATGTCAATGTCAATGTCAATGTCAATGTCAATGTCAATGTCAATGTCAATGTCAATGTCAATGTCAATGGCAATGTCAATGTCAATGTCAATGTCAATGTCAATGTCAATGTTAATGTCAATGTCAATGTCAATGTGAATGTCAATGTGAATGTCAATGTCAATGTCAATGTCAATGTGAATGTCAATGTGAATGTCAATGTGAATGTCAATGTGAATGTCAATGTGATTGTCAATGTGAATGTCAATGTGAATGTCAATGTGAATGTCAATGTGAATGTCAATGTGAATGTCAATGTGAATGTCAATGTCAATGTCAATGTGAACGTCAATGTGAACGTCAATGTGAATGTCAATGTGAATGTCAGTGTCAGTGTCAGTGTCAGTATCAGTGTCAATGTCAATGTCAATGTCAATGTCAATGTCAATGTCAATGTCAATGTCAATGTGAATGTCAATGTGAATGTCAATGTGAATGTCAATGTAAATGTCAATGTGAATGTCAATGTGAATGTCAATGTGAATGTCAATGTGAATGTCAATGTGAATGTCAATGTGATTGTCAATGTGATTGTCAATGTGAATGTCAATGTGAATGTCAATGTGAATGTCAATGTGAATGTCAATGTGAATGTCAATGTGAATGTCAATGTGAATGTCAATGTGAATGTCAATGTGAATGTCAATGTGAACGACAATGTGAACGTCAATGTGAACGTCAATGTGAATGTCAATGTGAATGTCAGTGTCAGTGTCAGTGTCAATGTCAATGTCAATGTCAATGTCAATGTCAATGTCAATGTCAATGTCAATGTCAATGTCAATGTCAATGTCAATGTCAATGTCAATGTGAATGTCAATGTGAATGTCAATGTCAATGTCAATGTCAATGTCAATGTCAATGTCAATGTGAATGTCAATGTGAATGTCAATGTGAATGTCAATGTGATTGTCAATGTGAATGTCAATGTGAATGTCAATGTGAATGTCAATGTGAATGTCAATGTGAATGTCAATGTGAATGTCAATGTGAATGTCAATGTGAATGTCAATGTGAATGTCAATGTGAATGTCAATGTCAATGTCAATGTGAACGTCAATGTGAACGTCAATGTGAATGTCAATGTGAATGTCAGTGTCAGTGTCAGTGTCAGTATCAGTGTCAATGTCAATGTCAATGTCAATGTCAATGTCAATGTCAATGTCAATGTCAATGTCAATGTCAATGTGAATGTCAATGTGAATGTCAATGTAAATGTCAATGTGAATGTCAATGTGAATGTCAATGTGAATATCAATGTGAATGTCAATGTGAATGTCAATGTCAATGTCAATGTCAATGTCAATGTCAATGTCAATGTCAATGTCAATGTCAATGTCAATGTCAATGTCAATGTCAATGTCAATGTCAATGTCAATGTCAATGTCAATGTCAATGTCAATGTCAATGTCAATGTCAATGTCAATGTCAATGTCAATGTCAATGTCAATGTCAATGTCAATGTCAATGTCAATGTCAATGTCAATGTCAATGTCAATGTCAATGTCAATGTCAATGTCAATGTCAATGTCAATGTCAATGTCAATGTCAATGTCAATGTCAATGTCAATGTCAATGTCAATGTCAATGTCAATGTCAATGTCAATGTCAATGTCAATGTCAATGTCAATGTCAATGTCAATGTCAATGTCAATGTCAATGTCAATGTCAATGTCAATGTCAATGTCAATGTCAATGTCAATGTCAATGGCAATGTCAATGTCAATGTCAATGTCAATGTTAATGTCAATGTCAATGTCAATGTCAATGTCAATGTCAATGTCAATGTGAATGTCAATGTCAATGTCAATGTGAATGTCAACGTGAATGTCAATGTGAATGTCAATGTGATTGTCAATGTCAATGTCAATGTCAATGTCAATGTCAATGTCAATGTCAATGTCAATGTCAATGTCAATGTCAATGTCAATGTCAATGTCAATGTCATTGTCAATGTGAATGTCAATGTGAATGTCAGTGTGAATGTCAATGTGAATGTCAATGTGAATGTCAGTGTCAGTGAAAGTGTCATTGTCACCGTCAGTGTCAGTATCAGTGAAAGTGTCATTTTCAATGTCAATGTCAATGTCAATGTCAATGTCAATGTCAATGTCAATGTCAATGTCAATGTCAATGTCAATGTCAATGTCAATGTCAATGTCAATGTCAATGTCAATGTCAATGTCAATGTCAATGTCAATGTCAATGTCAATGTCAATGTCAATGTCAATGTCAATGTCAATGTCAATGTCAATGTCAATGTCAATGTCAATGTCAATGTCAATGTCAATGTCAATGTCAATGTCAATGTCAATGTCAATGTCAATGTCAATGTCAATGTCAATGTCAATGTCAATGTCAATGTCAATGTCAATGTCAATGTCAATGTCAATGTCAATGTCAATGTCAATGTCAATGTCAATGTCAATGTCAATGTCAATGTCAATGTCAATGTCAATGTCAATGTCAATGTCAATGTCAATGTCAAGGTCAAGGTCAAGGTCAATGTCAATGTCAATGTCAATGTCAATGTCAATGTCAATGTCAATGTCAATGTCAATGTCAATGTCAATGTCAATGTCAATGTCAATGTCAATGTCAATGTCAATGTCAATGTCAATGTCAATGTCAATGTCAATGTCAATGTCAATGTCAATGTCAATGTCAATGTCAATGTCAATGTCAATGTCAATGTCAATGTCAATGGCAATGTCAATGTCAATGTCAATGTCAATGTCAATGTCAATGTCAATGTCAATGTCAATGTGAATGTCAATGTGAATGTCAATGTCAATGTCAATGTGAATGTCAATGTGAATGTCAATGTGAATGTCAATGTGAATGTCAATGTGATTGTCAATGTGAATGTCAATGTGAATGTCAATGTGAATGTCAATGTGAATGTCAATGTCAATGTCAATGTCAATGTCAATGTCAATGTCAATGTCAATGTCAATGTCAATGTCAATGGCAATGTCAATGTCAATGTGAACGTCAATGTGAATGTCAATGTGAATGTCAGTGTCAGTGTCAGTGTCAGTATCAGTGTCAATGTCAATGTCAATGTCAATGTCAATGTCAATGTCAATGTCAATGTCAATGTCAATGTCAATGTCAATGTCAATGTCAATGTGAATGTCAATGTGAATGTCAATGTGAATGTCAATGTGAATGTCAATGTGAATGTCAATGTGATTGTCAATGTGAATGTCAATGTGAATGTCAATGTGAATGTCAATGTGAATGTCAATGTGAATGTCAATGCGAATGTCAATGTGAATGTCAATGTCAATGGCAATGTCAATGTCAATGTCAATGTCAATGTCAATGTCAATGTCAATGTCAATGTCAATGTCAATGTCAATGTCAATGTCAATGGCAATGTCAATGGCAATGTCAATGTCAATGTCAATGTCAATGTCAATGTCAATGTCAATGTCAATGTCAATGTCAATGTCAATGTCAATGTCAATGTGAATGTCAATGTGAATGTCAATGTGAATGTCAATGTGAATGTCAATGTCAATGTCAATATGAACGTCAATGTGAACGTCAATGTGAATGTCAATGTGAATGTCAGTGTCAGTGTCAGTGTCAGTATCAATGTCAATGTCAATGTCAATGTCAATGTCAATGTCAATGTCAATGTCAATGTCAATGTCAATGTCAATGTCAATGTCAATGTCAATGTCAATGGCAATGTCAATGTCAATGTGAACGTCAATGTGAATGTCAATGTGAATGTCAGTGTCAGTGTCAGTGTCAGTATCAGTGTCAATGTCAATGTCAATGTCAATGTCAATGTCAATGTCAATGTCAATGTCAATGTCAATGTCAATGTGAATGTCAATGTAAATGTCAATGTGAATGTCAATGTGAATGTCAATGTGAATGTCAATGTGAATGTCAATGTGAATGTCAATGTGATTGTCAATGTGAATGTCAATGTGAATGTCAATGTGAATGTCAATGTGAATGTCAATGTGAATGTCAATGCGAATGTCAATGTGAATGTCAATGTCAATGGCAATGTCAATGTCAATGTCAATGTCAATGTCAATGTCAATGTCAATGTCAATGTCAATGTCAATGTCAATGTCAATGTCAATGGCAATGTCAATGGCAATGTCAATGTCAATGTCAATGTCAATGTCAATGTCAATGTCAATGTCAATGTCAATGTCAATGTCAATGTCAATGTCAATGTGAATGTCAATGTGAATGTCAATGTGAATGTCAATGTAAATGTCAATGTGAATGTCAATGTGAATGTCAATGTGAATGTCAATGTGAATGTCAATGTGAATGTCAATGTGATTGTCAATGTGATTGTCAATGTGAATGTCAATGTGAATGTCAATGTGAATGTCAATGTGAATGTCAATGTGAATGTCAATGTGAATGTCAATGTGAATGTCAATGTGAATGTCAATGTCAATGTCAATGTGAACGTCAATGTGAACGTCAATGTGAACGTCAATGTGAATGTCAATGTGAATGTCAGTGTCAGTGTCAGTGTCAATGTCAATGTCAATGTCAATGTCAATGTCAATGTCAATGTCAATGTCAATGTCAATGTCAATGTCAATGTCAATGTCAATGTCAATGTGAATGTCAATGTGAATGTCAATGTCAATGTCAATGTCAATGTCAATATGAACGTCAATGTGAACGTCAATGTGAATGTCAATGTGAATGTCAGTGTCAGTGTCAGTGTCAGTATCAGTGTCAATGTCAATGTCAATGTCAATGTCAATGTCAATGTCAATGTCAATGTCAATGTCAATGTCAATGTCAATGTCAATGTCAATGTAAATGTCAATGTGAATGTCAATGTGAATGTCAATGTGAATGTCAATGTGAATGTCAATGTGAATGTCAATGTGATTGTCAATGTGAATGTCAATGTGAATGTCAATGTCAATGTCAATGTCAATGTCAATGGCAATGTCAATGGCAATGTCAATGTCAATGTCAATGTCAATGTCAATGTCAATGTCAATGTCAATGTCAATGTCAATGTCAATGTCAATGTCAATGTCAATGTCAATGTCAATGTCAATGTCAATGTCAATGTCAATGTCAATGTCAATGTCAATGTCAATGTCAATGTCAATGTCAATGTCAATGTCAATGTCAATGTCAATGTCAATGTCAATGTCAATGTCAATGTCAATGTCAATGTCAATGTCAATGTCAATGTCAATGTCAATGTCAATGTCATTGTCAGTGTCAGTGTCAGTGAAAGTGTCATTGTCACCGTCAGTGTCAGTATCAGTGAAAGTGTCATTTTCAGTGTCAGTGTCAGTGTCAGTGTCAGTGTCAGTGTCAGTGTCAGTGTCAATGTCAATGTCAATGTCAATGTCAATATCAATGTCAATGTCAATGTCAATGTCAATGTCAATGTCCATGTCAATGTCAATGTCAATGTCAATGTCAATGTCAATGTCAATGTCAATGTCAATGTCAATGTCAATGTCAATGTCAATGTCAATGTCAATGTCAATGTCAATGTCAATGTCAATGTCAATGTCAATGTCAATGTCAATGTCAATGTCAATGTCAATGTCAATGTCAATGTCAATGTCAATGTCAATGTCAATGTCAATGTCAATGTCAATGTCAATGTCAATGTCAATGTCAATGGCAATGGCAATGTCAATGTCAATGTCAATGTCAATGTCAATGTCAATGTCAATGTTAATGTCAATGTCAATGTCAATGTCAATGTCAATGTCAATGTGAATGTCAATGTAAATGTCAATGTGAATGTCAATGTGAATGTCAATGTGAATGTCAATGTGAATGTCAATGTGAATGTCAATGTGATTGTCAATGTGAATGTCAATGTGAATGTCAATGTGAATGTCAATGTGAATGTCAATGTGAATGTCAATGTGAATGTCAATGTGAATGTCAATGTCAATGTCAATGTCAATGTCAATGTCAATGTGAACGTCAATGTGAATGTCAATGTGAATGTCAGTGTCAGTGAAAGTGTCATTGTCACCGTCAGTGTCAGTATCAGTGAAAGTGTCATTTTCAGTGTCAGTGTCAGTATCAGTGTCAATGTCAATGTCAATGTCAATGTCAATGTCAATGTCAATGTCAATGTCAATGTCAATGTCAATGTCAATGTCAATGTCCATGTCAATGTCAATGTCAATGTCAATGTCAATGTCAATGTCAATGTCAATGTCAATGTCAATGTCAATGTCAATGTCAATGTCAATGTCAATGTCAATGTCAATGTCAATGTCAATGTCAATGTCAATGTCAATGTCAATGTCAATGTCAATGTCAATGTCAATGTCAATGTCAATGTCAATGTCAATGTCAATGTCAATGTCAATGTCAATGTCAATGTCAATGGCAATGGCAATGTCAATGTCAATGTCAATGTCAATGTCAATGTCAATGTCAATGTTAATGTCAATGTCAATGTCAATGTCAATGTCAATGTCAATGTGAATGTCAATGTAAATGTCAATGTGAATGTCAATGTGAATGTCAATGTGAATGTCAATGTGAATGTCAATGTGAATGTCAATGTGATTGTCAATGTGAATGTCAATGTGAATGTCAATGTGAATGTCAATGTGAATGTCAATGTGAATGTCAATGTGAATGTCAATGTGAATGTCAATGTCAATGTCAATGTCAATGTCAATGTCAATGTGAACGTCAATGTGAATGTCAATGTGAATGTCAGTGTCAGTGAAAGTGTCATTGTCACCGTCAGTGTCAGTATCAGTGAAAGTGTCATTTTCAGTGTCAGTGTCAGTATCAGTGTCAATGTCAATGTCAATGTCAATGTCAATGTCAATGTCAATGTCAATGTCAATGTCAATGTCAATGTCAATGTCAATGTCAATGTCAATGTCAATGTCAATGTCAATGTCAATGTCAATGTCAATGTCAATGTCAATGTCAATGTCAATGTCAATGTCAATGTCAATGTCAATGTCAATGTCAATGTCAATGTCAATGTCAATGTCAATGTCAATGTCAATGTCAATGTCAATGTCAATGGCAATGTCAATGGCAATGTCAATGTCAATGTCAATGTCAATGTCAATGTCAATGTCAATGTCAATGTCAATGTCAATGTCAATGTCAATGTCAATGTCAATGTCAATGTCAATGTCAATGTCAATGTCAATGTCAATGTCAATGTCAATGTCAATGTCAATGTCAATGTCAATGTCAATGTCAATGTCAATGTCAATGTCAATGTCAATGTCAATGTCAATGTCAATGTCAATGTCAATGTCAATGTCAATGTCAATGTCAATGTCAATGTCAATGTCAATGTCAATGTCAATGTCAATGTCAATGTCAATGTCAATGTCAATGGCAATGTCAATGTCAATGTCAATGTCAATGTCAATGTCAATGTCAATGTCAATGTCAATGTCAATGTCAATGTCAATGTCAATGTCAATGTCAATGTCAATGTCAATGTCAATGTGAATGTGAATGTGAATGTGAATGTGAATGTGAATGTGAATGTGAATGTGAATGTGAATGTGAATGTGAATGTGAATGTGAATGTGAATGTGAATGTGAATGTGAATGTGAATGTGAATGTGAATGTGAATGTGAATGTGAATGTGAATGTGAATGTGAATGTGAATGTGAATGTGAATGTGAATGTCATGTCAATGTCAGTGTCAGTGTCAGTGAAAGTGTCAGTGTCAATGTCATTGTCAGTGTCAGTGTCAATGTCATTGTCAGTGTCAGTGTCAGTGAAAGTGTCATTGTCACCGTCAGTGTCAGTATCAGTGAAAGTGTCATTTTCAGTGTCAGTGTCAGTGTCAGTGTCAGTGTCAGTGTCAGTGTCAGTGTCAGTGTCAATGTCAATGTCAATGTCAATGTCAATGTCAATATCAATGTCAATGTCAATGTCAATGTCAATGTCAATGTCCATGTCAATGTCAATGTCAATGTCAATGTCAATGTCAATGTCAATGTCAATGTCAATGTCAATGTCAATGTCAATGTCAATGTCAATGTCAATGTCAATGTCAATGTCAATGTCAATGTCAATGTCAATGTCAATGTCAATGTCAATGTCAATGTCAATGTCAATGTCAATGTCAATGTCAATGTCAATGTCAATGTCAATGTCAATGTCAATGTCAATGGCAATGGCAATGTCAATGTCAATGTCAATGTCAATGTCAATGTCAATGGCAATGTCAATGTCAATGTCAATGTCAATGTCAATGTCAATGTCAATGTCAATGTCAATGTCAATGTCAATGTCAATGTCAATGTCAATGTCAATGTCAATGGCAATGTCAATGTCAATGTCAATGTCAATGTTAATGTCAATGTCAATGTCAATGTCAATGTCAATGTCAATGTGAATGTCAATGTAAATGTCAATGTGAATGTCAATGTGAATGTCAATGTGAATGTCAATGTGAATGTCAATGTGAATGTCAATGTGAATGTCAATGTCAATGTCAATGTCAATGTCAATGTCAATGTGAACGTCAATGTGAATGTCAATGTGAATGTCAGTGTCAGTGAAAGTGTCATTGTCACCGTCAGTGTCAGTATCAGTGAAAGTGTCATTTTCAGTGTCAGTGTCAGTATCAGTGTCAATGTCAATGTCAATGTCAATGTCAATGTCAATGTCAATGTCAATGTCAATGTCAATGTCAATGTCAATGTCAATGTCAATGTCAATGTCAATGTCAATGTCAATGTCAATGTCAATGTCAATGTCAATGTCAATGTCAATGTCAATGTCAATGTCAATGTCAATGTCAATGTCAATGTCAATGTCAATGTCAATGTCAATGTCAATGTCAATGTCAATGTCAATGTCAATGTCAATGGCAATGTCAATGGCAATGTCAATGTCAATGTCAATGTCAATGTCAATGTCAATGTCAATGTCAATGTCAATGTCAATGTCAATGTCAATGTCAATGTCAATGTCAATGTCAATGTCAATGTCAATGTCAATGTCAATGTCAATGTCAATGTCAATGTCAATGTCAATGTCAATGTCAATGTCAATGTCAATGTCAATGTCAATGTCAATGTCAATGTCAATGTCAATGTCAATGTCAATGTCAATGTCAATGTCAATGTCAATGTCAATGTCAATGTCAATGTCAATGTCATTGTCAGTGTCAGTGTCAGTGAAAGTGTCATTGTCACCGTCAGTGTCAGTATCAGTGAAAGTGTCATTTTCAGTGTCAGTGTCAGTGTCAGTGTCAGTGTCAGTGTCAGTGTCAGTGTCAATGTCAATGTCAATGTCAATGTCAATATCAATGTCAATGTCAATGTCAATGTCAATGTCAATGTCCATGTCAATGTCAATGTCAATGTCAATGTCAATGTCAATGTCAATGTCAATGTCAATGTCAATGTCAATGTCAATGTCAATGTCAATGTCAATGTCAATGTCAATGTCAATGTCAATGTCAATGTCAATGTCAATGTCAATGTCAATGTCAATGTCAATGTCAATGTCAATGTCAATGTCAATGTCAATGTCAATGTCAATGTCAATGTCAATGTCAATGTCAATGGCAATGGCAATGTCAATGTCAATGTCAATGTCAATGTCAATGTCAATGTCAATGTTAATGTCAATGTCAATGTCAATGTCAATGTCAATGTCAATGTGAATGTCAATGTAAATGTCAATGTGAATGTCAATGTGAATGTCAATGTGAATGTCAATGTGAATGTCAATGTGAATGTCAATGTGATTGTCAATGTGAATGTCAATGTGAATGTCAATGTGAATGTCAATGTGAATGTCAATGTGAATGTCAATGTGAATGTCAATGTGAATGTCAATGTCAATGTCAATGTCAATGTCAATGTCAATGTGAACGTCAATGTGAATGTCAATGTGAATGTCAGTGTCAGTGAAAGTGTCATTGTCACCGTCAGTGTCAGTATCAGTGAAAGTGTCATTTTCAGTGTCAGTGTCAGTATCAGTGTCAATGTCAATGTCAATGTCAATGTCAATGTCAATGTCAATGTCAATGTCAATGTCAATGTCAATGTCAATGTCAATGTCAATGTCAATGTCAATGTCAATGTCAATGTCAATGTCAATGTCAATGTCAATGTCAATGTCAATGTCAATGTCAATGTCAATGTCAATGTCAATGTCAATGTCAATGTCAATGTCAATGTCAATGTCAATGTCAATGTCAATGTCAATGTCAATGTCAATGTCAATGGCAATGTCAATGGCAATGTCGATGTCAATGTCAATGTCAATGTCAATGTCAATGTCAATGTCAATGTCAATGTCAATGTCAATGTCAATGTCAATGTCAATGTCAATGTCAATGTCAATGTCAATGTCAATGTCAATGTCAATGTCAATGTCAATGTCAATGTCAATGTCAATGTCAATGTCAATGTCAATGTCAATGTCAATGTCAATGTCAATGTCAATGTCAATGTCAATGTCAATGTCAATGTCAATGTCAATGTCAATGTCAATGTCAATGTCAATGTCAATGTCAATGTCAATGGCAATGTCAATGTCAATGTCAATGTCAATGTCAATGTCAATGGCAATGTCAATGTCAATGTCAATGTCAATGTCAATGTCAATGTCAATGTCAATGTCAATGTCAATGTCAACGTCAATGTCAATGTCAATGTCAATGTCAATGTCAATGTCAATGGCAATGTCAATGTCAATGTCAATGTCAATGTTAATGTCAATGTCAATGTCAATGTCAATGTCAATGTCAATGTGAATGTCAATGTAAATGTCAATGTGAATGTCAATGTGAATGTCAATGTGAATGTCAATGTGAATGTCAATGTGAATGTCAATGTGATTGTCAATGTGAATGTCAATGTGAATGTCAATGTGAATGTCAATGTGAATGTCAATGTGAATGTCAATGTGAATGTCAATGTGAATGTCAATGTGAATGTCAATGTCAATGTCAATGTCAATGTCAATGTGAACGTCAATGTGAACGTCAATGTGAATGTCAATGTGAATGTCAGTGTCAGTGAAAGTGTCATTGTCACCGTCAGTGTCAGTATCAGTGAAAGTGTCATTTTCAGTGTCAGTGTCAGTATCAGTGTCAATGTCAATGTCAATGTCAATGTCAATGTCAATGTCAATGTCAATGTCAATGTCAATGTCAATGTCAATGTCAATGTCAATGTCAATGTCAATGTCAATGTCAATGTCAATGTCAATGTCAATGTCAATGTCAATGTCAATGTCAATGTCAATGTCAATGTCAATGTCAATGTCAATGTCAATGTCAATGTCAATGTCAATGTCAATGTCAATGTCAATGTCAATGTCAATGTCAATGTCAATGTCAATGTCAATGTCAATGTCAATGTCAATGTCAATGTCAATGTCAATGGCAATGTCAATGGCAATGTCAATGTCAATGTCAATGTCAATGTCAATGTCAATGTCAATGTCAATGTCAATGTCAATGTCAATGTCAATGTCAATGTCAATGTCAATGTCAATGTCAATGTCAATGTCAATGTCAATGTCAATGTCAATGTCAATGTCAATGTCAATGTCAATGTCAATGTCAATGTCAATGTCAATGTCAATGTCAATGTCAATGTCAATGTCAATGTCAATGTCAATGTCAATGTCCATGTCAATGTCAATGTCAATGTCAATGTCAATGTCAATGGCAATGTCAATGTCAATGTCAATATCAATGTCAATGTCAATGTCAATGTCAATGTCAATGTCAATGTCAATGTCAATGTCAATGTCAATGTCAATGTCAATGTCAATGTCAATGTCAATGTCAATGTCAATGTCAATGTCAATGTCAATGTCAATGTCAATGTCAATGTGAATGTCAATGTGATTGTCAATGTGAATGTCAATGTGAATGTCAATGTGAATGTCAATGTGAATGTCAATGTGAATGTCAATGTCAATGTCAATGTCAATGTCAATGTGAACGTCAATGTGAACGTCAATGTGAACGTCAATGTCAATGTCAATGTGAATGTCAGTGTCAGTGTCAGTGTCAGTATCAGTGTCAATGTCAATGTGAATGTCAATGTGAATGTCAATGTGAATGTCAATGTCAATGTCAATGTGAACGTCAATGTGAACGTCAATGTGAATGTCAATGTGAATGTCAGTGTCAGTGTCAGTGTCAGTATCAGTGTCAATGTCAATGTCAATGTCAATGTCAATGTCAATGTCAATGTCAATGTCAATGTCAATGTCAATGTCAATGTCAATGTCAATGTAAATGTCAATGTGAATGTCAATGTGAATGTCAATGTGAATGTCAATGTGAATGTCAATGTGAATGTCAATGTGATTGTCAATGTGAATGTCAATGTGAATGTCAATGTGAATGTCAATGTGAATGTCAATGTCAATGTCAATGTCAATGTCAATGTCAATGTCAATGTCAATGTCAATGTCAATGTCAATGTCAATGTCAATGTCAATGTCAATGTCAATGTCAATGTCAATGTCAATGTCAATGTCAATGTCAATGTCAATGTCAATGTCAATGTCAATGTCAATGTCAATGTCAATGTCAATGTCAATGTCAATGTGAATGTCAATGTGAATGTCAATGTGATTGTCAATGTGAATGTGAATGTGAATGTGAATGTCAATGTGAATGTCAATGTGAATGTCAATGTCAATGTCAATGTCAATGTCAATGTCAATGCGAATGCGAATGTGAATGTGAATGCGATTGTCCATGTCAATGTCAATGTCAATGTCAATGTCAATGTCAATGTCAATGTCAATGTCAATGTCAATGTCAATGTCAATGTCAATGTCAATGTCAATGTCATTGTCAATGTCAATGTCATTGTCAATGCGAATGCGAATGTGAATGTGAATGCGATTGTCAATGTCAATGTCAATGTCAATGTCAATGTCAATGTCAATGTCAATGTCAATGTCAATGTCATTGTCAATGTCAATGTCAATGTCAATGTCAATGTCAATGTCAATGTCAATGTCAATGTGAATGTGAATGCGATTGTCAATGTGAATGTCATTGTCACCGTCAGTGTCAGTATCAGTGAAAGTGTCATTTTCAGTGTCAGTGTCAGTATCAGTGTCAATGTCAATGTCATTGTCAATGTCAATGTCAATGTCAATGTCAATGTCAATGTCAATGTGAACGTCAATGTGAACGTCAATGTGAATGTCAATATGAATGTCAATGTCAGTGTCAGTGTCAGTGTCAGTGTCAGTGGCAGTGTCATTGTCAATGTCATTGTCATTGTCAATGTCAATGTCAATGTCAATGTCAATGCGAATGCGAATGTGAATGTGAATGCGATTGTCAATGTCAATGTCAATGTCAATGTCAATGTGAATGTCAATGCGAATGTCAATGCGAATGTCAATGTCAATGTCGATGTGATTGTCGATGTGAATGTCGATGTGAATGTCGATGTGAATGTCGATGTGAATGTCGATGTGAATGTCGATGTGAATGTCGATGTGAATGTCGATGTGCATGCCGATGTGAATGTCAATGTGAATGTCAATGTGAATGTCAATGTGAATGTCAATGTCAATGTCAATGTCAATGTCAATGTCAATGTCAATGTCAATGTCAATGTCAATGTCAATGTCAATGTCAATGTCAATGTCAATGTCAATGTCAATGTGAATGTGAATGTGAATGTGAATGTGAATGTGAATGTGAATGTGAATGTGAATGTGAATGTGAATGTGAATGTGAATGTGAATGTGAATGTGAATGTGAATGTGAATGTGAATGTGAATGTCATGTCAATGTCAGTGTCAGTGTCAGTGAAAGTGTCAGTGTCAATGTCATTGTCAGTGTCAGTGTCAATGTCATTGTCAGTGTCAGTGTCAGTGAAAGTGTCATTGTCACCGTCAGTGTCAGTATCAGTGAAAGTGTCATTTTCAGTGTCAGTGTCAGTGTCAGTGTCAGTGTCAATGTCAATGTCAATGTCAATGTCAATGTCAATGTCAATGTCAATGTCAATGTCAATGTCAATGTCAATGTCAATGTCAATGTCAATGTCAATGTCAATGTCAATGTCAATGTCAATGTCAATGTCAATGTCAATGTCAATGTCAATGTCAATGTCAATGTCAATGTCAATGTCAATGTCAATGTCAATGTCAATGTCAATGTCAATGTCAATGTCAATGTCAATGTCAATGTCAATGTCAATGTCAATGTCAATGTCAATGTCAATGTCAATGTCAATGTCAATGTCAATGTCAATGTCAATGTCAATGTCAATGGCAATGTCAATGTCAATGTCAATGTCAATGTCAATGTCAATGTCAATGTCAATGTCAATGTCAATGTCAATGTCAATGTGAATGTCAATGTCAATGTCAATGTCAATGTCAATGTCAATGTGAATGTCAATGTGAATGTCAATGTGATTGTCAATGTGAATGTCAATGTGAATGTCAATGTGAATGTCAATGTGAATGTCAATGTGAATGTCAATGTGAATGTCAATGTCAATGTCAATGTGAACGTCAATGTGAACGTCAATGTGAATGTCAATGTGAATGTCAGTGTCAGTGTCAGTGTCAGTATCAGTGTCAATGTCAATGTCAATGTCAATGTCAATGTCAATGTCAATGTCAATGTCAATGTGAATGTCAATGTAAATGTCAATGTGAATGTCAATGTCAATGTCAATGTCAATGTCAATGTCAATGTCAATGTCAATGTCAATGTCAATGTCAATGTCAATGTCAATGTCAATGTCAATGTCAATGTCAATGTCAATGTCAATGTCAATGTCAATGTCAATGTCAATGTCAATGTCAATGTCAATGTCAATGTCAATGTCAATGTCAATGTCAATGTCAATGTCAATGTCAATGTCAATGTCAATGTCAATGTCAATGTCAATGTCAATGTCAATGTCAATGTCAATGTCAATGTCAATGTCAATGTCAATGTCAATGTCAATGTCAATGTCAATGTCAATGTCAATGTCAATGTCAATGTCAATGTCAATGTCAATGTCAATGTCAATGTCAATGTCAATGTCAATGTCAATGTCAATGTCAATGTCAATGTCAATGTCAATGTCAATGTCAATGTCAATGTCAATGTCAATGTCAATGTCAATGTCAATGTCAATGTCAATGTCAATGTCAATGTCAATGTCAATGTCAATGTCAATGTCAATGTCAATGTCAATGTCAATGTCAATGTCAATGTCAATGTCAATGTCAATGTCAATGTCAATGTCAATGCGAATGTCAATGCGAATGTCGATGTGAATGTCGATGTGAATGTCGATGTGAATGTCGATGTGAATGTCAATGTCAATGTCAATGTCAATGTCAATGTCAATGTCAATGTGAACGTCAATGTGAACGTCAATGTGAATGTCAATGTGAATGTCAGTGTCAGTGTCATTGTCAGTGTCAGTGTCAGTGTCAGTGGCAGTGTCAGTGTCAGTGTCAGTGGCAGTGTCAGTGTCAGTGTCAGTGTCAGTGTCATTGTCAATGTCATTGTCATTGTCAATGTCAATGTCAATGTCAATGCGAATGCGAATGTGAATGTGAATGCGATTGTCAATGTCAATGTCAATGTCAATGTCAATGTCAATGTCAATGTCAATGTCAATGTCAATGTCAATGTCAATGTCAATGTCAATGTCAATGTCAATGTCAATGTCAATGTCATTGTCAATGTCAATGTCAATGTCAATGCGAATGCGAATGTGAATGTGAATGCGATTGTCAATGTCAATGTCAATGTCAATGTCAATGTCAATGTCAATGTCAATGTCAATGTCAATGTCAATGTCAATGTCATTGTCAATGTCAATGTCAATGTCAATGTCAATGTCAATGTCAATGTCAATGTCAATGTCAATGTCAATGTCAATGTCAATGTCAATGTCAATGTCAATATCAATGTCAATGTCAACGTGAATGTGAGTGTCAATGTCAATGTGAATGTCAAAGTGAATGTCAATGTGAATGTCAATGTGAATGTCAATGCGAATGTCAATGCGAATGTCAATGCGAATGTCAATGCGATGGTCAATGCGAATGTCAATGCGAATGTCAATGCGAATGTCAATGCGAATGTCAATGCGAATGTCAATGCGAATGTCAATGCGAATGTCAATGCGAATGTCAATGCGAATGTCAATGCGAATGTCAATGCGAATGTCAATGTCAATGTCAATGTCAATGTCAATGTCAATGTCAATGTCAATGTCAATGTCAATGTCAATGTCAATGTCAATGTCAATGTCAATGTCAATGTCAATGTCAATGTCAATGTCAATGTCAATGTCAATGTCAATGTCAATGTCAATGTCAATGTCAATGTCAATGTCAATGTCAATGTCAATGTCAATGTCAATGTCAATGTCAATGTCAATGTCAATGTCAATGTCAATGTCAATGTCAATGTCAATGTCAATGTCAATGTCAATGTCAATGTCAATGTCAATGCGAATGTCAATGCGAATGTCGATGTGAATGTCGATGTGAATGTCGATGTCAATGTCAATGTCAATGTCAATGTCAATGTCAATGTCAATGTCAATGTCAATGTCAATGTCAATGTCAATGTGAACGTCAATGTGAACGTCAATGTGAATGTCAATGTGAATGTCAGTGTCAGTGTCAGTGTCAGTGTCAGTGTCAGTGTCAGTGGCAGTGTCAGTGTCAGTGTCAGTGTCAGTGTCATTGTCATTGTCAATGTCATTGTCAATGTCAATGTCAATGTCAATGTCAATGTCAATGCGAATGCGAATGTGAATGTGAATGCGATTGTCAATGTCAATGTCAATGTCAATGTCAATGTCAATGTCAATGTCAATGTCAATGTCAATGTCAATGTCAATGTCAATGTCAATGTCAATGTCATTGTCAATGTCAATGTCAATGTCAATGCGAATGCGAATGTGAATGTGAATGCGATTGTCAATGTCAATGTCAATGTCAATGTCAATGTCAATGTCAATGTCAATGTCAATGTCAATGTCAATGTCATTGTCAATGTCAATGTCAATGTCAATGTCAATGTCAATGTCAATGTCAATGTCAATGTCAATGTCAATGTCAATGTCAATATCAATGTCAATGTCAACGTGAATGTGAGTGTCAATGTCAACGTGAATGTCAAAGTGAATGTCAATGTGAATGTCAATGTGAATGTCAATGTGAATGTCAATGCGAATGTCAATGCGAATGTCAATGCGAATGTCAATGCGATGGTCAATGCGAATGCGATGGTCAATGCGAATGTCAATGCGAATGTCAATGCGAATGTCAATGCGAATGTCAATGCGAATGTCAATGCGAATGTCAATGCGAATGTCAATGCGAATGTCAATGCGAATGTCAATGCGAATGTCAATGCGAATGTCAATGCGAATGTCAATGTCAATGTCGATGTGATTGTCGATGCGAATGTCGATGTGAATGTCGATGTGAATGTCGATGTGAATGTCGATGTGAATGTCGATGTGAATGTCGATGTGAATGTCGATGTGCATGTCGATGTGAATGTCAATGTCAATGTCAATGTCAATGTCAATGTCAATGTCAATGTCAATGTCAATGTCAATGTCAATGTCAATGTCAATGTCAATGTCAATGTCAATGTCAATGTCAATGTCAATGTCAATGTCAATGTGAATGTGAATGTGAATGTGAATGTGAATGTGAATGTGAATGTGAATGTGAATGTGAATGTGAATGTGAATGTGAATGTGAATGTGAATGTGAATGTGAATGTGAATGTGAATGTGAATGTGAATGTGAATGTGAATGTGAATGTGAATGTGAATGTGAATGTGAATGTGAATGTGAATGTGAATGTGAATGTGAATGTCAATGTGAATGTGAATGTGAATGTCATGTCAATGTCAGTGTCAGTGTCAGTGAAAGTGTCAGTGTCAATGTCATTGTCAGTGTCAGTGTCAATGTCCTTGTCAGTGTCAGTGTCAGTGAAAGTGTCATTGTCACCGTCAGTGTCAGTATCAGTGAAAGTGTCATTTTCAGTGTCAGTGTCAGTATCAGTGTCAGTGTCAGTGTCAGTGTCAATGTCAATGTCAATGTCAATGTCAATGTCAATGTCAATGTCAATGTCAATGTCAATGTCAATGTCAATGTCAATGTCAATGTCAATGTCAATGTCAATGTCAATGTCAATGTCAATGTCAATGTCAATGTCAATGTCAATGTCAATGTCAATGTCAATGTCAATGTCAATGTCAATGTCAATGTCAATGTCAATGTCAATGTCAATGTCAATGTCAATGTCAATGTCAATGTCAATGTCAATGTCAATGTCAATGTCAATGTCAATGTCAATGTCAATGTCAATGTCAATGTCAATGTCAATGTCAATGTCAATGTCAATGTCAATGTCAATGTCAATGTCAATGTCAATGTCAATGTCAATGTCAATGTCAATGTCAATGTCAATGTCAATGTCAATGTCAATGTCAATGTCAATGTCAATGTCAATGTCAATGTCAATGTCAATGTCAATGTCAATGTCAATGTCAATGTCAATGTCAATGTCAATGTCAATGTCAATGTCAATGTCAATGTCAATGTCAATGTCAATGCGAATGTCAATGCGAATGTCAATGCGAATGTCGATGTGAATGTCGATGTGAATGTCGATGTGAATGTCAATGTCAATGTCAATGTCAATGTCAATGTCAATGTCAATGTCAATGTCAATGTCAATGTGAACGTCAATGTGAACGTCAATGTGAATGTCAATGTGAATGTCAGTGTCAGTGTCAGTGTCAGTGTCAGTGTCAGTGTCAGTGTCAGTATCAGTGGCAGTGTCAGTGTCAGTGTCAGTGGCAGTGTCAGTGTCAGTGTCAGTGTCAGTGTCATTGTCAATGTCATTGTCATTGTCAATGTCAATGTCAATGTCAATGTCAATGTCAATGTCAATGTCAATGTCAATGTCAATGTCAATGTCAATGTCAATGTCAATGTCAATGTCAATGTCAATGTCAATGTCAATGTCAATGTCAATGTCAATGTCAATGTCAATGTCAATGTCAATGTCAATGTCAATGTCAATGTCAATGTCAATGTCAATGTCAATGTCAATGTCAATGTCAATGTCAATGTCAATGTCAATGTCAATGTCAATGTCAATGTCAATGTCAATGTCAATGTCAATGTCAATGTCAATGTCAATGTCAATGTCAATGTCAATGTCAATGTCAATGTCAATGTCAATGTCAATGTCAATGTCAATGTCAATGTCAATGTCAATGTCAATGTCAATGTCAATGTCAATGTCAATGTCAATGTCAATGTCAATGTCAATGTCAATGTCAATGTCAATGTCAATGTCAATGTCAATGTCAATGTCAATGTCAATGTCAATGTCAATGTCAATGTCAATGTCAATGTCAATGTCAATGTCAATGTCAATGTCAATGTCAATGTCAATGCGAATGTCAATGCGAATGTCGATGTGAATGTCGATGTGAATGTCGATGTGAATGTCGATGTGAATGTCAATGTCAATGTCAATGTCAATGTCAATGTCAATGTCAATGTCAATGTCAATGTCAATGTGAACGTCAATGTGAACGTCAATGTGAATGTCAATGTGAATGTCAGTGTCAGTGTCAGTGTCAGTGTCAGTGTCAGTGTCAGTGTCAGTGTCAGTGGCAGTGTCAGTGTCAGTGTCAGTGGCAGTGTCAGTGTCAGTGTCAGTGTCAGTGTCATTGTCAATGTCATTGTCATTGTCAATGTCAATGTCAATGTCAATGCGAATGCGAATGTGAATGTGAATGCGATTGTCAATGTCAATGTCAATGTCAATGTCAATGTCAATGTCAATGTCAATGTCAATGTCAATGTCAATGTCAATGTCAATGTCAATGTCATTGTCAATGTCAATGTCAATGTCAATGCGAATGCGAATGTGAATGTGAATGTGATTGTCAATGTCAATGTCAATGTCAATGTCAATGTCAATGTCAATGTCAATGTCAATGTCAATGTCAATGTCAATGTCAATGTCAATGTCAATGTCAATGTCAATGTCAATGTCAATGTCAATGTCAATGTCAATGTCAATGTCAATGTCAATGTCAATGTCAATGTCAATGTCAATGTCAATGTCAATGTCAATATCAATGTCAATGTCAACGTGAATGTGAGTGTCAATGTCAATGTGAATGTCAAAGTGAATGTCAATGTGAATGTCAATGTGAATGTCAATGCGAATGTCAATGCGAATGTCAATGCGAATGTCAATGCGATGGTCAATGCGAATGTCAATGCGAATGTCAATGCGAATGTCAATGCGATTGTCAATGTCAATGTCAATGTCAATGTCAATGTCAATGTCAATGTCAATGTCAATGTCAATGTCAATGTCAATGTCAATGTCAATGTCAATGTCAATGTCAATGTCAATGTCAATGTCAATGTCAATGTCAATGTCAATGTCAATGTCAATGTCAATGTCAATGTCAATGTCAATGTCAATGTCAATGTCAATGTCAATGTCAATGTCAATGTCAATGTCAATGTCAATGTCAATGTCAATGTCAATGTCAATGTCAATGTCAATGTCAATGTCAATGTCAATGTCAATGTCAATGTCAATGTCAATGTCAATGTCAATGTCAATGTCAATGTCAATGTCAATGTCAATGTCAATGTCAATGTCAATGTCAATGTCAATGTCAATGTCAATGTCAATGTCAATGTCAATGTCAATGTCAATGTCAATGTCAATGTCAATGTCAATGTCAATGTCAATGCGAATGTCAATGCGAATGTCGATGTGAATGTCGATGTGAATGTCGATGTCAATGTCAATGTCAATGTCAATGTCAATGTCAATGTCAATGTCAATGTCAATGTCAATGTCAATGTCAATGTCAATGTGAACGTCAATGTGAATGTCAATGTGAATGTCAGTGTCAGTGTCAGTGTCAGTGTCATGGCAGTGTCAGTGTCAGTGTCAGTGGCAGTGTCAGTGTCAGTGTCAGTGTCAGTGTAATTTGTCAATGTCATTGTCAATGTCAATGTCAATGTCAATGTCAATGCGAATGCGAATGTGAATGTGAATGCGATTGTCAATGTCAATGTCAATGTCAATGTCAATGTCAATGTCAATGTCAATGTCAATGTCAATGTCAATGTCAATGTCATTGTCAATGTCAATGTCAATGTCAATGCGAATGCGAATGTGAATGTGAATGCGATTGTCAATGTCAATGTCAATGTCAATGTCAATGTCAATGTCAATGTCAATGTCAATGTCAATGTCAATGTCAATGTCATTGTCAATGTCAATGTCAATGTCAATGTCAATGTCAATGTCAATGTCAATGTCAATGTCAATGTCAATGTCAATATCAATGTCAATGTCAACGTGAATGTGAGTGTCAATGTCAATGTGAATGTCAAAGTGAATGTCAATGTGAATGTCAATGTGAATGTCAATGTGAATGTCAATGCGAATGTCAATGCGAATGTCAATGCGAATGTCAATGCGATGGTCAATGCGAATGTCAAGGCGAATGTCAATGCGAATGTCAATGCGAATGTCAATGCGAATGTCAATGTCAATGTCGATGTGATTGTCGATGCGAATGTCGATGTGAATGTCGATGTGAATGTCAAAGTGAATGTCAATGTGAATGTCAATGCGAATGTCAATGCGAATGTCAATGCGAATGTCCATGCGAATGTCGATGTGAATGTCGATGTGAATGTCGATGTGCATGTCGATGTGAATGTCAATGTCAATGTTAATGTCAATGTCAATGTCAATGTCAATGTCAATGTCAATGTCAATGTCAATGTCAATGTGAATGTGAATGTGAATGTGAATGTGAATGTGAATGTGAATGTGAATGTGAATGTGAATGTGAATGTGAATGTGAATGTGAATGTGAATGTGAATGTGAATGTGAATGTGAATGTGAATGTGAATGTGAATGTGAATGTCATGTCAATGTCAGTGTCAGTGTCAGTGAAAGTGTCAGTGTCAATGTCATTGTCAGTGTCAGTGTCAATGTCATTGTCAGTGTCAGTGTCAGTGAAAGTGTCATTGTCACCGTCAGTGTCAGTATCAGTGAAAGTGTCATTTTCAGTGTCAGTGTCAGTATCAGTGTCAGTGTCAGTGTCAATGTCAATGTCAATGTCAATGTCAATGTCAATGTCAATGTCAATGTCAATGTCAATGTCAATGTCAATGTCAATGTCAATGTCAATGTCAATGTCAATGTCAATGCGAATGTCAATGCGAATGTCGATGTGAATGTCGATGTGAATGTCGATGTGAATGTCGATGTGAATGTCAATGTCAATGTCAATGTCAATGTCAATGTCAATGTCAATGTCAATGTCAATGTCAATGTGAACGTCAATGTGAACGTCAATGTGAATGTCAATGTGAATGTCAGTGTCAGTGTCAGTGTCAGTGTCAGTGTCAGTGTCAGTGTCAGTGGCAGTGTCAGTGTCAGTGTCAGTGGCAGTGTCAGTGTCAGTGTCAGTGTCAGTGTCATTGTCAATGTCATTGTCATTGTCAATGTCAATGTCAATGTCAATGCGAATGCGAATGTGAATGTGAATGCGATTGTCAATGTCAATGTCAATGTCAATGTCAATGTCAATGTCAATGTCAATGTCAATGTCAATGTCAATGTCAATGTCAATGTCATTGTCAATGTCAATGTCAATGTCAATGCGAATGCGAATGTGAATGTGAATGTGAATGTGATTGTCAATGTCAATGTCAATGTCAATGTCAATGTCAATGTCAATGTCAATGTCAATGTCAATGTCAATGTCAATGTCAATGTCAATGTCAATGTCAATGTCAATGTCAATGTCAATGTCAATGTCAATGTCAATGTCAATGTCAATGTCAATGTCAATGTCAATGTCAATGTCAATGTCAATATCAATGTCAATGTCAACGTGAATGTGAGTGTCAATGTCAATGTGAATGTCAAAGTGAATGTCAATGTGAATGTCAATGTGAATGTCAATGCGAATGTCAATGCGAATGTCAATGCGAATGTCAATGCGATGGTCAATGCGAATGTCAATGCGAATGTCAATGCGAATGTCAATGCGATTGTCAATGTCAATGTCAATGTCAATGTCAATGTCAATGTCAATGTCAATGTCAATGTCAATGTCAATGTCAATGTCAATGTCAATGTCAATGTCAATGTCAATGTCAATGTCAATGTCAATGTCAATGTCAATGTCAATGTCAATGTCAATGTCAATGTCAATGTCAATGTCAATGTCAATGTCAATGTCAATGTCAATGTCAATGTCAATGTCAATGTCAATGTCAATGTCAATGTCAATGTCAATGTCAATGTCAATGTCAATGTCAATGTCAATGTCAATGTCAATGTCAATGTCAATGTCAATGTCAATGTCAATGTCAATGTCAATGTCAATGTCAATGTCAATGTCAATGTCAATGTCAATGTCAATGTCAATGTCAATGTCAATGTCAATGTCAATGTCAATGTCAATGTCAATGTCAATGTCAATGTCAATGTCAATGTCAATGTCAATGTCAATGTCAATGTCAATGTCAATGTCAATGTCAATGTCAATGCGAATGTCAATGCGAATGTCGATGTGAATGTCGATGTGAATGTCGATGTCAATGTCAATGTCAATGTCAATGTCAATGTCAATGTCAATGTCAATGTCAATGTCAATGTCAATGTCAATGTGAACGTCAATGTGAATGTCAATGTGAATGTCAGTGTCAGTGTCAGTGTCAGTGTCATGGCAGTGTCAGTGTCAGTGTCAGTGGCAGTGTCAGTGTCAGTGTCAGTGTCAGTGTCATTGTCAATGTCATTGTCAATGTCAATGTCAACGTCAATGTCAATGCGAATGCGAATGTGAATGTGAATGCGATTGTCAATGTCAATGTCAATGTCAATGTCAATGTCAATGTCAATGTCAATGTCAATGTCAATGTCAATGTCAATGTCAATGTCATTGTCAATGTCAATGTCAATGTCAATGCGAATGCGAATGTGAATGTGAATGCGATTGTCAATGTCAATGTCAATGTCAATGTCAATGTCAATGTCAATGTCAATGTCAATGTCAATGTCAATGTCAATGTCATTGTCAATGTCAATGTCAATGTCAATGTCAATGTCAATGTCAATGTCAATGTCAATGTCAATGTCAATGTCAATGTCAATGTCAATATCAATGTCAATGTCAACGTGAATGTGAGTGTCAATGTCAATGTGAATGTCAAAGTGAATGTCAATGTGAATGTCAATGTGAATGTCAATGTGAATGTCAATGCGAATGTCAATGCGAATGTCAATGCGAATGTCAATGCGATGGTCAATGCGAATGTCAAGGCGAATGTCAATGCGAATGTCAATGCGAATGTCAATGCGAATGTCAATGCGAATGTCAATGCGAATGTCAATGTCAATGTCAATGTCAATGTCAATGTCAATGTCAATGTCAATGTCAATGTCAATGTCAATGTCAATGTCAATGTCAATGTCAATGTCAATGTCAATGTCAATGTCAATGTCAATGTCAATGTCAATGTCAATGTCAATGTCAATGTCAATGTCAATGTCAATGTCAATGTCAATGTCAATGTCAATGTCAATGTCAATGTCAATGTCAATGTCAATGTCAATGTCAATGTCAATGTCAATGTCAATGTCAATGTCAATGTCAATGTCAATGTCAATGTCAATGTCAATGTCAATGTCAATGTCAATGTCAATGTCAATGTCAATGTCAATGTCAATGTCAATGTCAATGTCAATGTCAATGTCAATGTCAATGTCAATGTCAATGTCAATGTCAATGTCAATGTCAATGTCAATGTCAATGTCAATGTCAATGTCAATGTCAATGTCAATGTCAATGTCAATGTCAATGTCAATGTCAATGTCAATGTCAATGTCAATGTCAATGTCAATGTCAATGTCAATGTCAATGTCAATGTCAATGTCAATGTCATTGTCAATGTCAATGTCAATGTCAATGTCAATGTCAATGTCAATGTCAATGTCAATGTCAATGTCAATGTCAATGTCAATGTCAATGTCAATGTCAATGTCAATGTCAATGTCAATGTCAATGTCAATGTCAATGTCAATGTCAATGTCAATGTCAATGTCAATGTCAATGTCAATGTCAATGTCAATGTCAATGTCAATGTCAATGTCAATGTCAATGTCAATGTCAATGTCAATGTCAATGTCAATGTCAATGTCAATGTCAATGTCAATGTCAATGTCAATGTCAATGTCAATGTCAATGTCAATGTCAATGTCAATGTCAATGTCAATGTCAATGTCAATGTCAATGTCAATGTCAATGTCAATGTCAATGTCAATGTCAATGTCAATGTCAATGTCAATGTCAATGTCAATGTCAATGTCAATGTCAATGTCAATGTCAATGTCAATGTCAATGTCAATGTCAATGTCAATGTCAATGTCAATGTCAATGCGAATGTCAATGCGAATGTCAATGCGAATGTCAATGCGAATGTCAATGCGAATGTCAATGTCAATGTCGATGTGATTGTCGATGCGAATGTCGATGTGAATGTCGATGTGAATGTCAAAGTGAATGTCAATGTGAATGTCAATGCGAATGTCAATGCGAATGTCAATGCGAATGTCCATGCGAATGTCGATGTGAATGTCGATGTGAATGTCGATGTGCATGTCGATGTGAATGTCAATGTCAATTTTAATGTCAATGTCAATGTCAATGTCAATGTCAATGTCAATGTCAATGTGAATGTGAATGTGAATGTGAATGTGAATGTGAATGTGAATGTGAATGTGAATGTGAATGTCATGTCAATGTCAGTGTCAGTGTCAGTGAAAGTGTCAGTGTCAATGTCATTGTCAGTGTCAGTGTCAATGTCATTGTCAGTGTCAGTGTCAGTGAAAGTGTCATTGTCACCGTCAGTGTCAGTATCAGTGAAAGTGTCATTTTCAGTGTCAGTGTCAGTATCAGTATCAGTGTCAGTGTCAATGTCAATGTCAATGTCAATGTCAATGTCAATGTCAATGTCAATGTCAATGTCAATGTCAATGTCAATGTCAATGTCAATGTCAATGTCAATGTCAATGTCAATGTCAATGTCAATGTCAATGTCAATGTCAATGTCAATGTCAATGTCAATGTCAATGTCAATGTCAATGTCAATGTCAATGTCAATGTCAATGTCAATGTCAATGTCAATGTCAATGTCAATGTCAATGTCAATGTCAATGTCAATGTCAATGTCAATGTCAATGTCAATGTCAATGTCAATGTCAATGTCAATGTCAATGTCAATGTCAATGTCAATGTCAATGTCAATGTCAATGTCAATGTCAATGTCAATGTCAATGTCAATGTCAATGTCAATGTCAATGTCAATGTCAATGTCAATGTCAATGTCAATGTCAATGTCAATGTCAATGTCAATGTCAATGCGAATGTCAATGCGAATGTCGATGTGAATGTCGATGTGAATGTCGATGTCAATGTCAATGTCAATGTCAATGTCAATGTCAATGTCAATGTCAATGTCAATGTCAATGTCAATGTCAATGTGAACGTCAATGTGAATGTCAATGTGAATGTCAGTGTCAGTGTCAGTGTCAGTGTCATGGCAGTGTCAGTGTCAGTGTCAGTGGCAGTGTCAGTGTCAGTGTCAGTGTCAGTGTCATTGTCAATGTCATTGTCAATGTCAATGTCAACGTCAATGTCAATGCGAATGCGAATGTGAATGTGAATGCGATTGTCAATGTCAATGTCAATGTCAATGTCAATGTCAATGTCAATGTCAATGTCAATGTCAATGTCAATGTCAATGTCAATGTCATTGTCAATGTCAATGTCAATGTCAATGCGAATGCGAATGTGAATGTGAATGCGATTGTCAATGTCAATGTCAATGTCAATGTCAATGTCAATGTCAATGTCAATGTCAATGTCAATGTCAATGTCAATGTCATTGTCAATGTCAATGTCAATGTCAATGTCAATGTCAATGTCAATGTCAATGTCAATGTCAATGTCAATGTCAATGTCAATGTCAATATCAATGTCAATGTCAACGTGAATGTGAGTGTCAATGTCAATGTGAATGTCAAAGTGAATGTCAATGTGAATGTCAATGTGAATGTCAATGTGAATGTCAATGCGAATGTCAATGCGAATGTCAATGCGAATGTCAATGCGATGGTCAATGCGAATGTCAAGGCGAATGTCAATGCGAATGTCAATGCGAATGTCAATGCGAATGTCAATGCGAATGTCAATGCGAATGTCAATGCGAATGTCAATGTCAATGTCAATGTCAATGTCAATGTCAATGTCAATGTCAATGTCAATGTCAATGTCAATGTCAATGTCAATGTCAATGTCAATGTCAATGTCAATGTCAATGTCAATGTCAATGTCAATGTCAATGTCAATGTCAATGTCAATGTCAATGTCAATGTCAATGTCAATGTCAATGTCAATGTCAATGTCAATGTCAATGTCAATGTCAATGTCAATGTCAATGTCAATGTCAATGTCAATGTCAATGTCAATGTCAATGTCAATGTCAATGTCAATGTCAATGTCAATGTCAATGTCAATGTCAATGTCAATGTCAATGTCAATGTCAATGTCAATGTCAATGTCAATGTCAATGTCAATGTCAATGTCAATGTCAATGTCAATGTCAATGTCAATGTCAATGTCAATGTCAATGTCAATGTCAATGTCAATGTCAATGTCAATGTCAATGTCAATGTCAATGTCAATGTCAATGTCAATGTCAATGTCAATGTCAATGTCAATGTCAATGTCAATGTCAATGTCAATGTCAATGTCAATGTCAATGTCAATGTCAATGTCAATGTCAATGTCAATGTCAATGTCAATGTCAATGTCAATGTCAATGTCAATGTCAATGTCAATGTCAATGTCAATGTCAATGTCAATGTCAATGTCAATGTCAATGTCAATGTCAATGTCAATGTCAATGTCAATGTCAATGTCAATGTCAATGTCAATGTCAATGTCAATGTCAATGTCAATGTCAATGTCAATGTCAATGTCAATGTCAATGTCAATGTCAATGTCAATGTCAATGTCAATGTCAATGTCAATGTCAATGTCAATGTCAATGTCAATGTCAATGTCAATGTCAATGTCAATGTCAATGTCAATGTCAATGTCAATGTCAATGTCAATGTCAATGTCAATGTCAATGTCAATGTCAATGTCAATGTCAATGTCAATGTCAATGTCAATGTCAATGTCAATGTCAATGTCAATGTCAATGTCAATGTCAATGCGAATGTCAATGCGAATGTCAATGCGAATGTCAATGCGAATGTCAATGCGAATGTCAATGTCAATGTCGATGTGATTGTCGATGCGAATGTCGATGTGAATGTCGATGTGAATGTCAAAGTGAATGTCAATGTGAATGTCAATGCGAATGTCAATGCGAATGTCAATGCGAATGTCCATGCGAATGTCGATGTGAATGTCGATGTGAATGTCGATGTGCATGTCGATGTGAATGTCAATGTCAATTTTAATGTCAATGTCAATGTCAATGTCAATGTCAATGTCAATGTCAATGTGAATGTGAATGTGAATGTGAATGTGAATGTGAATGTGAATGTGAATGTGAATGTGAATGTCATGTCAATGTCAGTGTCAGTGTCAGTGAAAGTGTCAGTGTCAATGTCATTGTCAGTGTCAGTGTCAATGTCATTGTCAGTGTCAGTGTCAGTGAAAGTGTCATTGTCACCGTCAGTGTCAGTATCAGTGAAAGTGTCATTTTCAGTGTCAGTGTCAGTATCAGTATCAGTGTCAGTGTCAATGTCAATGTCAATGTCAATGTCAATGTCAATGTCAATGTCAATGTCAATGTCAATGTCAATGTCAATGTCAATGTCAATGTCAATGTCAATGTCAATGTCAATGTCAATGTCAATGTCAATGTCAATGTCAATGTCAATGTCAATGTCAATGTCAATGTCAATGTCAATGTCAATGTCAATGTCAATGTCAATGTCAATGTCAATGTCAATGTCAATGTCAATGTCAATGTCAATGTCAATGTCAATGTCAATGTCAATGTCAATGTCAATGTCAATGTCAATGTCAATGTCAATGTCAATGTCAATGTCAATGTCAATGTCAATGTCAATGTCAATGTCAATGTCAATGTCAATGTCAATGTCAATGTCAATGTCAATGTCAATGTCAATGTCAATGTCAATGTCAATGTCAATGTCAATGTCAATGTCAATGTCAATGTCAATGTCAATGTCAATGTCAATGTCAATGTCAATGTCAATGTCAATGTCAATGTCAATGTCAATGTCAATGTCAATGTCAATGTCAATGTCAATGTCAATGTCAATGTCAATGCGAATGTCAATGCGAATGTCGATGTGAATGTCGATGTGAATGTCGATGTCAATGTCAATGTCAATGTCAATGTCAATGTCAATGTCAATGTCAATGTCAATGTCAATGTCAATGTCAATGTGAACGTCAATGTGAATGTCAATGTGAATGTCAGTGTCAGTGTCAGTGTCAGTGTCATGGCAGTGTCAGTGTCAGTGTCAGTGGCAGTGTCAGTGTCAGTGTCAGTGTCAGTGTCATTGTCAATGTCATTGTCAATGTCAATGTCAATGTCAATGTCAATGCGAATGCGAATGTGAATGTGAATGCGATTGTCAATGTCAATGTCAATGTCAATGTCAATGTCAATGTCAATGTCAATGTCAATGTCAATGTCAATGTCAATGTCATTGTCAATGTCAATGTCAATGTCAATGCGAATGCGAATGTGAATGTGAATGCGATTGTCAATGTCAATGTCAATGTCAATGTCAATGTCAATGTCAATGTCAATGTCAATGTCAATGTCAATGTCAATGTCATTGTCAATGTCAATGTCAATGTCAATGTCAATGTCAATGTCAATGTCAATGTCAATGTCAATGTCAATGTCAATGTCAATGTCAATATCAATGTCAATGTCAACGTGAATGTGAGTGTCAATGTCAAAGTGAATGTCAATGTGAATGTCAATGTGAATGTCAATGTGAATGTCAATGCGAATGTCAATGCGAATGTCAATGCGAATGTCAATGCGATGGTCAATGCGAATGTCAAGGCGAATGTCAATGCGAATGTCAATGCGAATGTCAATGCGAATGTCAATGCGAATGTCAATGCGAATGTCAATGCGAATGTCAATGCGAATGTCAATGTCAATGTCAATGTCAATGTCAATGTCAATGTCAATGTCAATGTCAATGTCAATGTCAATGTCAATGTCAATGTCAATGTCAATGTCAATGTCAATGTCAATGTCAATGTCAATGTCAATGTCAATGTCAATGTCAATGTCAATGTCAATGTCAATGTCAATGTCAATGTCAATGTCAATGTCAATGTCAATGTCAATGTCAATGTCAATGTCAATGTCAATGTCAATGTCAATGTCAATGTCAATGTCAATGTCAATGTCAATGTCAATGTCAATGTCAATGTCAATGTCAATGTCAATGTCAATGTCAATGTCAATGTCAATGTCAATGTCAATGTCAATGTCAATGTCAATGTCAATGTCAATGTCAATGTCAATGTCAATGTCAATGTCAATGTCAATGTCAATGTCAATGTCAATGTCAATGTCAATGTCAATGTCAATGTCAATGTCAATGTCAATGTCATTGTCAATGTCAATGTCAATGTCAATGTCAATGTCAATGTCAATGTCAATGTCAATGTCAATGTCAATGTCAATGTCAATGTCAATGTCAATGTCAATGTCAATGTCAATGTCAATGTCAATGTCAATGTCAATGTCAATGTCAATGTCAATGTCAATGTCAATGTCAATGTCAATGTCAATGTCAATGTCAATGTCAATGTCAATGTCAATGTCAATGTCAATGTCAATGTCAATGTCAATGTCAATGTCAATGTCAATGTCAATGTCAATGTCAATGTCAATGTCAATGTCAATGTCAATGTCAATGTCAATGTCAATGTCAATGTCAATGTCAATGTCAATGTCAATGTCAATGTCAATGTCAATGTCAATGTCAATGTCAATGTCAATGTCAATGTCAATGTCAATGTCAATGTCAATGTCAATGTCAATGTCAATGTCAATGTCAATGTCAATGTCAATGTCAATGTCAATGTCAATGTCAATGTCAATGTCAATGTCAATGTCAATGTCAATGTCAATGTCAATGTCAATGTCAATGT
The DNA here is from genome assembly GCA_963971365.1 of Lasioglossum villosulum. Classification (NCBI taxonomy): domain Eukaryota; kingdom Metazoa; phylum Arthropoda; class Insecta; order Hymenoptera; family Halictidae; genus Lasioglossum; species Lasioglossum villosulum. The sequence continues at coordinate 20,002,811 of OZ020496.1, read as the reverse complement.
CAATGTCAATGTCAATGTCAATGTCAATGTCAATGTCAATGTCAACGTGAATGTGAGTGTCAATGTCAATGTGAATGTCAAAGTGAATGTCAATGTGAATGTCAATGTGAATGTCAATGTGAATGTCAATGCGAATGTCAATGCGAATGTCAATGCGAATGTCAATGCGAATGTCAATGCGAATGTCAATGTCAATGTCGATGTGATTGTCGATGCGAATGTCGATGTGAATGTCGATGTGAATGTCAAAGTGAATGTCAATGTGAATGTCAATGCGAATGTCAATGCGAATGTCAATGCGAATGTCCATGCGAATGTCGATGTGAATGTCGATGTGAATGTCGATGTGCATGTCGATGTGAATGTCAATGTCAATTTTAATGTCAATGTCAATGTCAATGTCAATGTCAATGTCAATGTCAATGTGAATGTGAATGTGAATGTGAATGTGAATGTGAATGTGAATGTGAATGTGAATGTGAATGTCATGTCAATGTCAGTGTCAGTGTCAGTGAAAGTGTCAGTGTCAATGTCATTGTCAGTGTCAGTGTCAATGTCATTGTCAGTGTCAGTGTCAGTGAAAGTGTCATTGTCACCGTCAGTGTCAGTATCAGTGAAAGTGTCATTTTCAGTGTCAGTGTCAGTATCAGTATCAGTGTCAGTGTCAATGTCAATGTCAATGTCAATGTCAATGTCAATGTCAATGTCAATGTCAATGTCAATGTCAATGTCAATGTCAATGTCAATGTCAATGTCAATGTCAATGTCAATGTCAATGTCAATGTCAATGTCAATGTCAATGTCAATGTCAATGTCAATGTCAATGTCAATGTCAATGTCAATGTCAATGTCAATGTCAATGTCAATGTCAATGTCAATGTCAATGTCAATGTCAATGTCAATGTCAATGTCAATGTCAATGTCAATGTCAATGTCAATGTCAATGTCAATGTCAATGTCAATGTCAATGTCAATGTCAATGTCAATGTCAATGTCAATGTCAATGTCAATGTCAATGTCAATGTCAATGTCAATGTCAATGTCAATGTCAATGTCAATGTCAATGTCAATGTCAATGTCAATGTCAATGTCAATGTCAATGTCAATGTCAATGTCAATGTCAATGTCAATGTCAATGTCAATGTCAATGTCAATGTCAATGTCAATGTCAATGTCAATGTCAATGTCAATGTCAATGTCAATGTCAATGTCAATGTCAATGTCAATGTCAATGTCAATGTCAATGCGAATGTCAATGCGAATGTCGATGTGAATGTCGATGTGAATGTCGATGTCAATGTCAATGTCAATGTCAATGTCAATGTCAATGTCAATGTCAATGTCAATGTCAATGTCAATGTCAATGTGAACGTCAATGTGAATGTCAATGTGAATGTCAGTGTCAGTGTCAGTGTCAGTGTCATGGCAGTGTCAGTGTCAGTGTCAGTGGCAGTGTCAGTGTCAGTGTCAGTGTCAGTGTCATTGTCAATGTCATTGTCAATGTCAATGTCAATGTCAATGTCAATGCGAATGCGAATGTGAATGTGAATGCGATTGTCAATGTCAATGTCAATGTCAATGTCAATGTCAATGTCAATGTCAATGTCAATGTCAATGTCAATGTCAATGTCATTGTCAATGTCAATGTCAATGTCAATGCGAATGCGAATGTGAATGTGAATGCGATTGTCAATGTCAATGTCAATGTCAATGTCAATGTCAATGTCAATGTCAATGTCAATGTCAATGTCAATGTCAATGTCATTGTCAATGTCAATGTCAATGTCAATGTCAATGTCAATGTCAATGTCAATGTCAATGTCAATGTCAATGTCAATGTCAATGTCAATATCAATGTCAATGTCAACGTGAATGTGAGTGTCAATGTCAATGTGAATGTCAAAGTGAATGTCAATGTGAATGTCAATGTGAATGTCAATGTGAATGTCAATGCGAATGTCAATGCGAATGTCAATGCGAATGTCAATGCGATGGTCAATGCGAATGTCAAGGCGAATGTCAATGCGAATGTCAATGCGAATGTCAATGCGAATGTCAATGCGAATGTCAATGCGAATGTCAATGCGAATGTCAATGCGAATGTCAATGTCAATGTCAATGTCAATGTCAATGTCAATGTCAATGTCAATGTCAATGTCAATGTCAATGTCAATGTCAATGTCAATGTCAATGTCAATGTCAATGTCAATGTCAATGTCAATGTCAATGTCAATGTCAATGTCAATGTCAATGTCAATGTCAATGTCAATGTCAATGTCAATGTCAATGTCAATGTCAATGTCAATGTCAATGTCAATGTCAATGTCAATGTCAATGTCAATGTCAATGTCAATGTCAATGTCAATGTCAATGTCAATGTCAATGTCAATGTCAATGTCAATGTCAATGTCAATGTCAATGTCAATGTCAATGTCAATGTCAATGTCAATGTCAATGTCAATGTCAATGTCAATGTCAATGTCAATGTCAATGTCAATGTCAATGTCAATGTCAATGTCAATGTCAATGTCAATGTCAATGTCAATGTCAATGTCAATGTCAATGTCAATGTCAATGTCAATGTCATTGTCAATGTCAATGTCAATGTCAATGTCAATGTCAATGTCAATGTCAATGTCAATGTCAATGTCAATGTCAATGTCAATGTCAATGTCAATGTCAATGTCAATGTCAATGTCAATGTCAATGTCAATGTCAATGTCAATGTCAATGTCAATGTCAATGTCAATGTCAATGTCAATGTCAATGTCAATGTCAATGTCAATGTCAATGTCAATGTCAATGTCAATGTCAATGTCAATGTCAATGTCAATGTCAATGTCAATGTCAATGTCAATGTCAATGTCAATGTCAATGTCAATGTCAATGTCAATGTCAATGTCAATGTCAATGTCAATGTCAATGTCAATGTCAATGTCAATGTCAATGTCAATGTCAATGTCAATGTCAATGTCAATGTCAATGTCAATGTCAATGTCAATGTCAATGTCAATGTCAATGTCAATGTCAATGTCAATGTCAATGTCAATGTCAATGTCAATGTCAATGTCAATGTCAATGTCAATGTCAATGTCAATGTCAATGTCAATGTCAATGTCAATGTCAATGTCAATGTCAATGTCAATGTCAACGTGAATGTGAGTGTCAATGTCAATGTGAATGTCAAAGTGAATGTCAATGTGAATGTCAATGTGAATGTCAATGTGAATGTCAATGCGAATGTCAATGCGAATGTCAATGCGAATGTCAATGCGATGGTCAATGCGAATGTCAAGGCGAATGTCAATGCGAATGTCAATGCGAATGTCAAGGCGAATGTCAATGCGAATGTCAATGCGAATGTCAATGCGAATGTCAATGTCAATGTCAATGTCAATGTCAATGTCAATGTCAATGTCAATGTCAATGTCAATGTCAATGTCAATGTCAATGTCAATGTCAATGTCAATGTCAATGTCAATGTCAATGTCAATGTCAATGTCAATGTCAATGTCAATGTCAATGTCAATGTCAATGTCAATGTCAATGTCAATGTCAATGTCAATGTCAATGTCAATGTCAATGTCAATGTCAATGTCAATGTCAATGTCAATGTCAATGTCAATGTCAATGTCAATGTCAATGTCAATGTCAATGTCAATGTCAATGTCAATGTCAATGTCAATGTCAATGTCAATGTCAATGTCAATGTCAATGTCAATGTCAATGTCAATGTCAATGTCAATGTCAATGTCAATGTCAATGTCAATGTCAATGTCAATGTCAATGTCAATGTCAATGTCAATGTCAATGTCAATGTCAATGTCAATGTCAATGTCAATGTCAATGTCAATGTCAATGTCAATGTCAATGTCAATGTCAATGTCAATGCGAATGTCAATGCGAATGTCGATGTGAATGTCGATGTGAATGTCGATGTCAATGTCAATGTCAATGTCAATGTCAATGTCAATGTCAATGTCAATGTCAATGTCAATGTCAATGTCAATGTCAATGTGAACGTCAATGTGAATGTCAATGTGAATGTCAGTGTCAGTGTCAGTGTCAGTGTCATGGCAGTGTCAGTGTCAGTGTCAGTGGCAGTGTCAGTGTCAGTGTCAGTGTCAGTGTCATTGTCAATGTCATTGTCAATGTCAATGTCAATGTCAATGTCAATGCGAATGCGAATGTGAATGTGAATGCGATTGTCAATGTCAATGTCAATGTCAATGTCAATGTCAATGTCAATGTCAATGTCAATGTCAATGTCAATGTCAATGTCAATGTCAATGTCAATGTCATTGTCAATGTCAATGTCAATGTCAATGCGAATGCGAATGTGAATGTGAATGCGATTGTCAATGTCAATGTCAATGTCAATGTCAATGTCAATGTCAATGTCAATGTCAATGTCATTGTCAATGTCAATGTCAATGTCAATGTCAATGTCAATGTCAATGTCAATGTCAATGTCAATGTCAATGTCAATGTCAATATCAATGTCAATGTCAACGTGAATGTGAGTGTCAATGTCAATGTGAATGTCAAAGTGAATGTCAATGTGAATGTCAATGTGAATGTCAATGTGAATGTCAATGCGAATGTCAATGCGAATGTCAATGCGAATGTCAATGCGATGGTCAATGCGAATGTCAAGGCGAATGTCAATGCGAATGTCAATGCGAATGTCAATGCGAATGTCAATGTCAATGTCGATGTGATTGTCGATGCGAATGTCGATGTGAATGTCGATGTGAATGTCAAAGTGAATGTCAATGTGAATGTCAATGCGAATGTCAATGCGAATGTCAATGCGAATGTCCATGCGAATGTCGATGTGAATGTCGATGTGAATGTCGATGTGCATGTCGATGTGAATGTCAATGTCAATGTTAATGTCAATGTCAATGTCAATGTCAATGTCAATGTCAATGTCAATGTCAATGTCAATGTGAATGTGAATGTGAATGTGAATGTGAATGTGAATGTGAATGTGAATGTGAATGTGAATGTGAATGTGAATGTGAATGTGAATGTGAATGTGAATGTGAATGTGAATGTGAATGTGAATGTGAATGTGAATGTGAATGTGAATGTCATGTCAATGTCAGTGTCAGTGTCAGTGAAAGTGTCAGTGTCAATGTCATTGTCAGTGTCAGTGTCAATGTCATTGTCAGTGTCAGTGTCAGTGAAAGTGTCATTGTCACCGTCAGTGTCAGTATCAGTGAAAGTGTCATTTTCAGTGTCAGTGTCAGTATCAGTGTCAGTGTCAGTGTCAATGTCAATGTCAATGTCAATGTCAATGTCAATGTCAATGTCAATGTCAATGTCAATGTCAATGTCAATGTCAATGTCAATGTCAATGTCAATGTCAATGTCAATGCGAATGTCAATGCGAATGTCGATGTGAATGTCGATGTGAATGTCGATGTGAATGTCGATGTGAATGTCAATGTCAATGTCAATGTCAATGTCAATGTCAATGTCAATGTCAATGTCAATGTCAATGTGAACGTCAATGTGAACGTCAATGTGAATGTCAATGTGAATGTCAGTGTCAGTGTCAGTGTCAGTGTCAGTGTCAGTGTCAGTGTCAGTGGCAGTGTCAGTGTCAGTGTCAGTGGCAGTGTCAGTGTCAGTGTCAGTGTCAGTGTCATTGTCAATGTCATTGTCATTGTCAATGTCAATGTCAATGTCAATGCGAATGCGAATGTGAATGTGAATGCGATTGTCAATGTCAATGTCAATGTCAATGTCAATGTCAATGTCAATGTCAATGTCAATGTCAATGTCAATGTCAATGTCAATGTCATTGTCAATGTCAATGTCAATGTCAATGCGAATGCGAATGTGAATGTGAATGTGAATGTGATTGTCAATGTCAATGTCAATGTCAATGTCAATGTCAATGTCAATGTCAATGTCAATGTCAATGTCAATGTCAATGTCAATGTCAATGTCAATGTCAATGTCAATGTCAATGTCAATGTCAATGTCAATGTCAATGTCAATGTCAATGTCAATGTCAATGTCAATGTCAATGTCAATATCAATGTCAATGTCAACGTGAATGTGAGTGTCAATGTCAATGTGAATGTCAAAGTGAATGTCAATGTGAATGTCAATGTGAATGTCAATGCGAATGTCAATGCGAATGTCAATGCGAATGTCAATGCGATGGTCAATGCGAATGTCAATGCGAATGTCAATGCGAATGTCAATGCGATTGTCAATGTCAATGTCAATGTCAATGTCAATGTCAATGTCAATGTCAATGTCAATGTCAATGTCAATGTCAATGTCAATGTCAATGTCAATGTCAATGTCAATGTCAATGTCAATGTCAATGTCAATGTCAATGTCAATGTCAATGTCAATGTCAATGTCAATGTCAATGTCAATGTCAATGTCAATGTCAATGTCAATGTCAATGTCAATGTCAATGTCAATGTCAATGTCAATGTCAATGTCAATGTCAATGTCAATGTCAATGTCAATGTCAATGTCAATGTCAATGTCAATGTCAATGTCAATGTCAATGTCAATGTCAATGTCAATGTCAATGTCAATGTCAATGTCAATGTCAATGTCAATGTCAATGTCAATGTCAATGTCAATGTCAATGTCAATGTCAATGTCAATGTCAATGTCAATGTCAATGTCAATGTCAATGTCAATGTCAATGTCAATGTCAATGTCAATGTCAATGCGAATGTCAATGCGAATGTCGATGTGAATGTCGATGTGAATGTCGATGTCAATGTCAATGTCAATGTCAATGTCAATGTCAATGTCAATGTCAATGTCAATGTCAATGTCAATGTCAATGTGAACGTCAATGTGAATGTCAATGTGAATGTCAGTGTCAGTGTCAGTGTCAGTGTCATGGCAGTGTCAGTGTCAGTGTCAGTGGCAGTGTCAGTGTCAGTGTCAGTGTCAGTGTCATTGTCAATGTCATTGTCAATGTCAATGTCAACGTCAATGTCAATGCGAATGCGAATGTGAATGTGAATGCGATTGTCAATGTCAATGTCAATGTCAATGTCAATGTCAATGTCAATGTCAATGTCAATGTCAATGTCAATGTCAATGTCATTGTCAATGTCAATGTCAATGTCAATGCGAATGCGAATGTGAATGTGAATGCGATTGTCAATGTCAATGTCAATGTCAATGTCAATGTCAATGTCAATGTCAATGTCAATGTCAATGTCAATGTCAATGTCATTGTCAATGTCAATGTCAATGTCAATGTCAATGTCAATGTCAATGTCAATGTCAATGTCAATGTCAATGTCAATGTCAATGTCAATATCAATGTCAATGTCAACGTGAATGTGAGTGTCAATGTCAATGTGAATGTCAAAGTGAATGTCAATGTGAATGTCAATGTGAATGTCAATGTGAATGTCAATGCGAATGTCAATGCGAATGTCAATGCGAATGTCAATGCGATGGTCAATGCGAATGTCAAGGCGAATGTCAATGCGAATGTCAATGCGAATGTCAATGCGAATGTCAATGCGAATGTCAATGCGAATGTCAATGTCAATGTCAATGTCAATGTCAATGTCAATGTCAATGTCAATGTCAATGTCAATGTCAATGTCAATGTCAATGTCAATGTCAATGTCAATGTCAATGTCAATGTCAATGTCAATGTCAATGTCAATGTCAATGTCAATGTCAATGTCAATGTCAATGTCAATGTCAATGTCAATGTCAATGTCAATGTCAATGTCAATGTCAATGTCAATGTCAATGTCAATGTCAATGTCAATGTCAATGTCAATGTCAATGTCAATGTCAATGTCAATGTCAATGTCAATGTCAATGTCAATGTCAATGTCAATGTCAATGTCAATGTCAATGTCAATGTCAATGTCAATGTCAATGTCAATGTCAATGTCAATGTCAATGTCAATGTCAATGTCAATGTCAATGTCAATGTCAATGTCAATGTCATTGTCAATGTCAATGTCAATGTCAATGTCAATGTCAATGTCAATGTCAATGTCAATGTCAATGTCAATGTCAATGTCAATGTCAATGTCAATGTCAATGTCAATGTCAATGTCAATGTCAATGTCAATGTCAATGTCAATGTCAATGTCAATGTCAATGTCAATGTCAATGTCAATGTCAATGTCAATGTCAATGTCAATGTCAATGTCAATGTCAATGTCAATGTCAATGTCAATGTCAATGTCAATGTCAATGTCAATGTCAATGTCAATGTCAATGTCAATGTCAATGTCAATGTCAATGTCAATGTCAATGTCAATGTCAATGTCAATGTCAATGTCAATGTCAATGTCAATGTCAATGTCAATGTCAATGTCAATGTCAATGTCAATGTCAATGTCAATGTCAATGTCAATGTCAATGTCAATGTCAATGTCAATGTCAATGTCAATGTCAATGTCAATGTCAATGTCAATGTCAATGTCAATGTCAATGTCAATGTCAATGTCAATGTCAATGTCAATGTCAATGTCAATGTCAATGTCAATGTCAATGTCAATGTCAATGTCAATGTCAATGTCAATGTCAATGTCAATGTCAATGTCAATGTCAATGTCAATGTCAATGTCAATGTCAATGTCAATGTCAATGCGAATGTCAATGCGAATGTCAATGCGAATGTCAATGCGAATGTCAATGCGAATGTCAATGTCAATGTCGATGTGATTGTCGATGCGAATGTCGATGTGAATGTCGATGTGAATGTCAAAGTGAATGTCAATGTGAATGTCAATGCGAATGTCAATGCGAATGTCAATGCGAATGTCCATGCGAATGTCGATGTGAATGTCGATGTGAATGTCGATGTGCATGTCGATGTGAATGTCAATGTCAATTTTAATGTCAATGTCAATGTCAATGTCAATGTCAATGTCAATGTCAATGTGAATGTGAATGTGAATGTGAATGTGAATGTGAATGTGAATGTGAATGTGAATGTCATGTCAATGTCAGTGTCAGTGTCAGTGAAAGTGTCAGTGTCAATGTCATTGTCAGTGTCAGTGTCAATGTCATTGTCAGTGTCAGTGTCAGTGAAAGTGTCATTGTCACCGTCAGTGTCAGTATCAGTGAAAGTGTCATTTTCAGTGTCAGTGTCAGTATCAGTATCAGTGTCAGTGTCAATGTCAATGTCAATGTCAATGTCAATGTCAATGTCAATGTCAATGTCAATGTCAATGTCAATGTCAATGTCAATGTCAATGTCAATGTCAATGTCAATGTCAATGTCAATGTCAATGTCAATGTCAATGTCAATGTCAATGTCAATGTCAATGTCAATGTCAATGTCAATGTCAATGTCAATGTCAATGTCAATGTCAATGTCAATGTCAATGTCAATGTCAATGTCAATGTCAATGTCAATGTCAATGTCAATGTCAATGTCAATGTCAATGTCAATGTCAATGTCAATGTCAATGTCAATGTCAATGTCAATGTCAATGTCAATGTGAATGTCAATGTCAATGTCAATGTCAATGTCAATGTCAATGTCAATGTCAATGTCAATGTCAATGTCAATGTCAATGTCAATGTCAATGTCAATGTCAATGTCAATGTCAATGTCAATGTCAATGTCAATGTCAATGTCAATGTCAATGTCAATGTCAATGTCAATGTCAATGTCAATGTCAATGTCAATGTCAATGTCAATGTCAATGTCAATGTCAATGTCAATGTCAATGTCAATGTCAATGCGAATGTCAATGCGAATGTCGATGTGAATGTCGATGTGAATGTCGATGTCAATGTCAATGTCAATGTCAATGTCAATGTCAATGTCAATGTCAATGTCAATGTCAATGTCAATGTCAATGTGAACGTCAATGTGAATGTCAATGTGAATGTCAGTGTCAGTGTCAGTGTCAGTGTCATGGCAGTGTCAGTGTCAGTGTCAGTGGCAGTGTCAGTGTCAGTGTCAGTGTCAGTGTCATTGTCAATGTCATTGTCAATGTCAATGTCAATGTCAATGTCAATGCGAATGCGAATGTGAATGTGAATGCGATTGTCAATGTCAATGTCAATGTCAATGTCAATGTCAATGTCAATGTCAATGTCAATGTCAATGTCAATGTCAATGTCAATGTCATTGTCAATGTCAATGTCAATGTCAATGCGAATGCGAATGTGAATGTGAATGCGATTGTCAATGTCAATGTCAATGTCAATGTCAATGTCAATGTCAATGTCAATGTCAATGTCAATGTCAATGTCAATGTCAATGTCATTGTCAATGTCAATGTCAATGTCAATGTCAATGTCAATGTCAATGTCAATGTCAATGTCAATGTCAATGTCAATGTCAATGTCAATGTCAATATCAATGTCAATGTCAACGTGAATGTGAGTGTCAATGTCAATGTGAATGTCAAAGTGAATGTCAATGTGAATGTCAATGTGAATGTCAATGTGAATGTCAATGCGAATGTCAATGCGAATGTCAATGCGAATGTCAATGCGATGGTCAATGCGAATGTCAAGGCGAATGTCAATGCGAATGTCAATGCGAATGTCAATGCGAATGTCAATGCGAATGTCAATGCGAATGTCAATGCGAATGTCAATGTCAATGTCAATGTCAATGTCAATGTCAATGTCAATGTCAATGTCAATGTCAATGTCAATGTCAATGTCAATGTCAATGTCAATGTCAATGTCAATGTCAATGTCAATGTCAATGTCAATGTCAATGTCAATGTCAATGTCAATGTCAATGTCAATGTCAATGTCAATGTCAATGTCAATGTCAATGTCAATGTCAATGTCAATGTCAATGTCAATGTCAATGTCAATGTCAATGTCAATGTCAATGTCAATGTCAATGTCAATGTCAATGTCAATGTCAATGTCAATGTCAATGTCAATGTCAATGTCAATGTCAATGTCAATGTCAATGTCAATGTCAATGTCAATGTCAATGTCAATGTCAATGTCAATGTCAATGTCAATGTCAATGTCAATGTCAATGTCAATGTCAATGTCAATGTCATTGTCAATGTCAATGTCAATGTCAATGTCAATGTCAATGTCAATGTCAATGTCAATGTCAATGTCAATGTCAATGTCAATGTCAATGTCAATGTCAATGTCAATGTCAATGTCAATGTCAATGTCAATGTCAATGTCAATGTCAATGTCAATGTCAATGTCAATGTCAATGTCAATGTCAATGTCAATGTCAATGTCAATGTCAATGTCAATGTCAATGTCAATGTCAATGTCAATGTCAATGTCAATGTCAATGTCAATGTCAATGTCAATGTCAATGTCAATGTCAATGTCAATGTCAATGTCAATGTCAATGTCAATGTCAATGTCAATGTCAATGTCAATGTCAATGTCAATGTCAATGTCAATGTCAATGTCAATGTCAATGTCAATGTCAATGTCAATGTCAATGTCAATGTCAATGTCAATGTCAATGTCAATGTCAATGTCAATGTCAATGTCAATGTCAATGTCAATGTCAATGTCAATGTCAATGTCAATGTCAATGTCAATGTCAATGTCAATGTCAATGTCAATGTCAATGTCAATGTCAATGTCAATGTCAATGTCAATGTCAATGTCAATGTCAATGTCAATGTCAATGTCAATGTCAATGTCAATGTCAATGTCAATGTCAATGTCAATGTCAATGTCAATGTCAATGTCAATGTCAATGTCAATGTCATTGTCAATGTCAATGTCAATGTCAATGTCAATGTCAATGTCAATGTCAATGTCAATGTCAATGTCAATGTCAATGTCAATGTCAATGTCAATGTCAATGTCAATGTCAATGTCAATGTCAATGTCAATGTCAATGTCAATGTCAATGTCAATGTCAATGTCAATGTCAATGTCAATGTCAATGTCAATGTCAATGTCAATGTCAATGTCAATGTCAATGTCAATGTCAATGTCAATGTCAATGTCAATGTCAATGTCAATGTCAATGTCAATGTCAATGTCAATGTCAATGTCAATGTCAATGTCAATGTCAATGTCAATGTCAATGTCAATGTCAATGTCAATGTCAATGTCAATGTCAATGTCAATGTCAATGTCAATGTCAATGTCAATGTCAATGTCAATGTCAATGTCAATGTCAATGTCAATGTCAATGTCAATGTCAATGTCAATGTCAATGTCAATGTCAATGTCAATGTCAATGTCAATGTCAATGTCAATGTCAATGTCAATGTCAATGTCAATGTCAATGTCAATGTCAATGTCAACGTGAATGTGAGTGTCAATGTCAATGTGAATGTCAAAGTGAATGTCAATGTGAATGTCAATGTGAATGTCAATGTGAATGTCAATGCGAATGTCAATGCGAATGTCAATGCGAATGTCAATGCGATGGTCAATGCGAATGTCAAGGCGAATGTCAATGCGAATGTCAATGCGAATGTCAATGCGAATGTCAATGCGAATGTCAATGCGAATGTCAATGCGAATGTCAATGTCAATGTCAATGTCAATGTCAATGTCAATGTCAATGTCAATGTCAATGTCAATGTCAATGTCAATGTCAATGTCAATGTCAATGTCAATGTCAATGTCAATGTCAATGTCAATGTCAATGTCAATGTCAATGTCAATGTCAATGTCAATGTCAATGTCAATGTCAATGTCAATGTCAATGTCAATGTCAATGTCAATGTCAATGTCAATGTCAATGTCAATGTCAATGTCAATGTCAATGTCAATGTCAATGTCAATGTCAATGTCAATGTCAATGTCAATGTCAATGTCAATGTCAATGTCAATGTCAATGTCAATGTCAATGTCAATGTCAATGTCAATGTCAATGTCAATGTCAATGTCAATGTCAATGTCAATGTCAATGTCAATGTCAATGTCAATGTCAATGTCATTGTCAATGTCAATGTCAATGTCAATGTCAATGTCAATGTCAATGTCAATGTCAATGTCAATGTCAATGTCAATGTCAATGTCAATTTTAATGTCAATGTCAATGTCAATGTCAATGTCAATGTGAATGTGAATGTGAATGTGAATGTGAATGTGAATGTGAATGTGAATGTGAATGTGAATGTGAATGTGAATGTGAATGTGAATGTGAATGTGAATGTGAATGTGAATGTGAATGTCATGTCAATGTCAGTGTCAGTGTCAGTGAAAGTGTCAGTGTCAATGTCATTGTCAGTGTCAGTGTCAATGTCATTGTCAGTGTCAGTGTCAGTGAAAGTGTCATTGTCACCGTCAGTGTCAGTATCAGTGAAAGTGTCATTTTCAGTGTCAGTGTCAGTATCAGTATCAGTGTCAGTGTCAATGTCAATGTCAATGTCAATGTCAATGTCAATGTCAATGTCAATGTCAATGTCAATGTCAATGTCAATGTCAATGTCAATGTCAATGTCAATGTCAATGTCAATGTCAATGTCAATGTCAATGTCAATGTCAATGTCAATGTCAATGTCAATGTCAATGTCAATGTCAATGTCAATGTGAATGTGAATGTCATGTCAATGTCAGTGTCAGTGTCAGTGAAAGTGTCAGTGTCAATGTCATTGTCAGTGTCAGTGTCAATGTCATTGTCAGTGTCAGTGTCAGTGAAAGTGTCATTGTCACCGTCAGTGTCAGTATCAGTGAAAGTGTCATTTTCAGTGTCAGTGTCAGTATCAGTATCAGTGTCAGTGTCAATGTCAATGTCAATGTCAATGTCAATGTCAATGTCAATGTCAATGTCAATGTCAATGTCAATGTCAATGTCAATGTCAATGTCAATGTCAATGTCAATGTCAATGTCAATGTCAATGTCAATGTCAATGTCAATGTCAATGTCAATGTCAATGTCAATGTCAATGTCAATGTCAATGTCAATGTCAATGTCAATGTCAATGTCAATGTCAATGTCAATGTCAATGTCAATGTCAATGTCAATGTCAATGTCAATGTCAATGTCAATGTCAATGTCAATGTCAATGTCAATGTCAATGTCAATGTCAATGTCAATGTCAATGTCAATGTCAATGTCAATGTCAATGTCAATGTCAATGTCAATGTCAATGTCAATGTCAATGTCAATGTCAATGTCAATGTCAATGTCAATGTCAATGTCAATGTCAATGTCAATGTCAATGTCAATGTCAATGTCAATGTCAATGTCAATGTCAATGTCAATGTCAATGTCAATGTCAATGTCAATGTCAATGTCAATGTCAATGTCAATGTCAATGTCAATGTCAATGTCAATGTCAATGTCAATGTCAATGTCAATGTCAATGTCAATGTCAATGTCAATGTCAATGTCAATGTCAATGTCAATGTCAATGTCAATGTCAATGTCAATGTCAATGTCAATGTCAATGTCAATGTCAATGTCAATGTCAATGTCAATGTCAATGTCAATGTCAATGTCAATGTCAATGTCAATGTCAATGTCAATGTCAATGTCAATGTCAATGTCAATGTCAATGTCAATGTCAATGTCAATGTCAATGTCAATGTCAATGTCAATGTCAATGTCAATGTCAATGTCAATGTCAATGTCAATGTCAATGTCAATGTCAATGTCAATGTCAATGTCAATGTCAATGTCAATGTCAATGTCAATGTCAATGTCAATGTCAATGTCAATGTCAATGTCAATGTCAATGTCAATGTCAATGTCAATGTCAATGTCAATGTCAATGTCGATGTGATTGTCGATGCGAATGTCGATGTGAATGTCGATGTGAATGTCAAAGTGAATGTCAATGTGAATGTCAATGCGAATGTCAATGCGAATGTCAATGCGAATGTCCATGCGAATGTCGATGTGAATGTCGATGTGAATGTCGATGTGCATGTCGATGTGAATGTCAATGTCAATTTTAATGTCAATGTCAATGTCAATGTCAATGTCAATGTCAATGTCAATGTGAATGTGAATGTGAATGTGAATGTGAATGTGAATGTGAATGTGAATGTGAATGTCATGTCAATGTCAGTGTCAGTGTCAGTGAAAGTGTCAGTGTCAATGTCATTGTCAGTGTCAGTGTCAATGTCATTGTCAGTGTCAGTGTCAGTGAAAGTGTCATTGTCACCGTCAGTGTCAGTATCAGTGAAAGTGTCATTTTCAGTGTCAGTGTCAGTATCAGTATCAGTGTCAGTGTCAATGTCAATGTCAATGTCAATGTCAATGTCAATGTCAATGTCAATGTCAATGTCAATGTCAATGTCAATGTCAATGTCAATGTCAATGTCAATGTCAATGTCAATGTCAATGTCAATGTCAATGTCAATGTCAATGTCAATGTCAATGTCAATGTCAATGTCAATGTCAATGTCAATGTCAATGTCAATGTCAATGTCAATGTCAATGTCAATGTCAATGTCAATGTCAATGTCAATGTCAATGTCAATGTCAATGTCAATGTCAATGTCAATGTCAATGTCAATGTCAATGTCAATGTCAATGTCAATGTCAATGTCAATGTCAATGTCAATGTCAATGTCAATGTCAATGTCAATGTCAATGTCAATGTCAATGTCAATGTCAATGTCAATGTCAATGTCAATGTCAATGTCAATGTCAATGTCAATGTCAATGTCAATGTCAATGTCAATGTCAATGTCAATGTCAATGTCAATGTCAATGTCAATGTCAATGTCAATGTCAATGTCAATGTCAATGTCAATGTCAATGTCAATGTCAATGTCAATGTCAATGTCAATGTCAATGTCAATGTCAATGCGAATGTCAATGCGAATGTCGATGTGAATGTCGATGTGAATGTCGATGTCAATGTCAATGTCAATGTCAATGTCAATGTCAATGTCAATGTCAATGTCAATGTCAATGTCAATGTCAATGTCAATGTCAATGTCAATGTCAATGTCAATGTCAATGTCAATGTCAATGTCAATGTCAATGTCAATGTCAATGTCAATGTCAATGTCAATGTCAATGTCAATGTCAATGTCAATGTCAATGTCAATGTCAATGTCAATGTCAATGTCAATGTCAATGTCAATGTCAATGTCAATGTCAATGTCAATGTCAATGTCAATGTCAATGTCAATGTCAATGTCAATGTCAATGTCAATGTCAATGTCAATGTCAATGTCAATGTCAATGTCAATGTCAATGTCAATGTCAATGTCAATGTCAATGTCAATGTCAATGTCAATGTCAATGTCAATGTCAATGTCAATGTCAATGTCAATGTCAATGTCAATGTCAATGTCAATGTCAATGTCAATGTCAATGTCAATGTCAATGTCAATGTCAATGTCAATGTCAATGTCAATGTCAATGTCAATGTCAATGTCAATGTCAATGTCAATGTCAATGTCAATGTCAATGTCAATGTCAATGTCAATGTCAATGTCAATGTCAATGTCAATGTCAATGTCAATGTCAATGTCAATGTCAATGTCAATGTCAATGTCAATGTCAATGTCAATGTCAATGTCAATGTCAATGTCAATGTCAATGTCAATGTCAATGTCAATGTCAATGTCAATGTCAATGTCAATGTCAATGTCAATGTCAATGTCAACGTGAATGTGAGTGTCAATGTCAATGTGAATGTCAAAGTGAATGTCAATGTGAATGTCAATGTGAATGTCAATGTGAATGTCAATGCGAATGTCAATGCGAATGTCAATGCGAATGTCAATGCGATGGTCAATGCGAATGTCAAGGCGAATGTCAATGCGAATGTCAATGCGAATGTCAATGCGAATGTCAATGCGAATGTCAATGCGAATGTCAATGCGAATGTCAATGTCAATGTCAATGTCAATGTCAATGTCAATGTCAATGTCAATGTCAATGTCAATGTCAATGTCAATGTCAATGTCAATGTCAATGTCAATGTCAATGTCAATGTCAATGTCAATGTCAATGTCAATGTCAATGTCAATGTCAATGTCAATGTCAATGTCAATGTCAATGTCAATGTCAATGTCAATGTCAATGTCAATGTCAATGTCAATGTCAATGTCAATGTCAATGTCAATGTCAATGTCAATGTCAATGTCAATGTCAATGTCAATGTCAATGTCAATGTCAATGTCAATGTCATTGTCAATGTCAATGTCAATGTCAATGTCAATGTCAATGTCAATGTCAATGTCAATGTCAATGTCAATGTCAATGTCAATGTCAATGTCAATGTCAATGTCAATGTCAATGTCAATGTCAATGTCAATGTCAATGTCAATGTCAATGTCAATGTCAATGTCAATGTCAATGTCAATGTCAATGTCAATGTCAATGTCAATGTCAATGTCAATGTCAATGTCAATGTCAATGTCAATGTCAATGTCAATGTCAATGTCAATGTCAATGTCAATGTCAATGTCAATGTCAATGTCAATGTCAATGTCAATGTCAATGGCAATGTCAATGTCAATGTCAATGTCAATGTCAATGTCAATGTCAATGTCAATGTCAATGTCAATGTCAATGTCAATGTCAATGTCGATGTGATTGTCGATGCGAATGTCGATGTGAATGTCGATGTGAATGTCAAAGTGAATGTCAATGTGAATGTCAATGCGAATGTCAATGCGAATGTCAATGCGAATGTCCATGCGAATGTCGATGTGAATGTCGATGTGAATGTCGATGTGCATGTCGATGTGAATGTCAATGTCAATTTTAATGTCAATGTCAATGTCAATGTCAATGTCAATGTGAATGTGAATGTGAATGTGAATGTGAATGTGAATGTGAATGTGAATGTGAATGTGAATGTGAATGTGAATGTGAATGTGAATGTGAATGTGAATGTGAATGTGAATGTGAATGTGAATGTGAATGTGAATGTGAATGTGAATGTGAATGTGAATGTGAATGTGAATGTGAATGTGAATGTGAATGTGAATGTGAATGTGAATGTGAATGTGAATGTGAATGTGAATGTGAATGTCATGTCAATGTCAGTGTCAGTGTCAGTGAAAGTGTCAGTGTCAATGTCATTGTCAGTGTCAGTGTCAATGTCATTGTCAGTGTCAGTGTCAGTGAAAGTGTCATTGTCACCGTCAGTGTCAGTATCAGTGAAAGTGTCATTTTCAGTGTCAGTGTCAGTATCAGTATCAGTGTCAGTGTCAATGTCAATGTCAATGTCAATGTCAATGTCAATGTCAATGTCAATGTCAATGTCAATGTCAATGTCAATGTCAATGTCAATGTCAATGTCAATGTCAATGTCAATGTCAATGTCAATGTCAATGTCAATGTCAATGTCAATGTCAATGTCAATGTCAATGTCAATGTCAATGTCAATGTCAATGTCAATGTCAATGTCAATGTCAATGTCAATGTCAATGTCAATGTCAATGTCAATGTCAATGTCAATGTCAATGTCAATGTCAATGTCAATGTCAATGTCAATGTCAATGTCAATGTCAATGTCAATGTCAATGTCAATGTCAATGTCAATGTCAATGTCAATGTCAATGTCAATGTCAATGTCAATGTCAATGTCAATGTCAATGTCAATGTCAATGTCAATGTCAATGTCAATGTCAATGTCAATGTCAATGTCAATGTCAATGTCAATGTCAATGTCAATGTCAATGTCAATGTCAATGTCAATGTCAATGTCAATGTCAATGTCAATGTCAATGTCAATGTCAATGTCAATGTCAATGTCAATGTCAATGTCAATGTCAATGTCAATGTCAATGTCAATGTCAATGTCAATGTCAATGTCAATGTCAATGTCAATGTCAATGTCAATGTCAATGTCAATGTCAATGTCAATGTCAATGTCAATGTCAATGTCAATGTCAATGTCAATGTCAATGTCAATGTCAATGTCAATGTCAATGTCAATGTCAATGTCAATGTCAATGTCAATGTCAATGTCAATGTCAATGTCAATGTCAATGTCAATGTCAATGTCAATGTCAATGTCAATGTCAATGTCAATGTCAATGTCAATGTCAATGTCAATGTCAATGTCAATGTCAATGTCGATGTGATTGTCGATGCGAATGTCGATGTGAATGTCGATGTGAATGTCAAAGTGAATGTCAATGTGAATGTCAATGCGAATGTCAATGCGAATGTCAATGCGAATGTCCATGCGAATGTCGATGTGAATGTCGATGTGAATGTCGATGTGCATGTCGATGTGAATGTCAATGTCAATTTTAATGTCAATGTCAATGTCAATGTCAATGTCAATGTCAATGTCAATGTGAATGTGAATGTGAATGTGAATGTGAATGTGAATGTGAATGTGAATGTGAATGTCATGTCAATGTCAGTGTCAGTGTCAGTGAAAGTGTCAGTGTCAATGTCATTGTCAGTGTCAGTGTCAATGTCATTGTCAGTGTCAGTGTCAGTGAAAGTGTCATTGTCACCGTCAGTGTCAGTATCAGTGAAAGTGTCATTTTCAGTGTCAGTGTCAGTATCAGTATCAGTGTCAGTGTCAATGTCAATGTCAATGTCAATGTCAATGTCAATGTCAATGTCAATGTCAATGTCAATGTCAATGTCAATGTCAATGTCAATGTCAATGTCAATGTCAATGTCAATGTCAATGTCAATGTCAATGTCAATGTCAATGTCAATGTCAATGTCAATGTCAATGTCAATGTCAATGTCAATGTCAATGTCAATGTCAATGTCAATGTCAATGTCAATGTCAATGTCAATGTCAATGTCAATGTCAATGTCAATGTCAATGTCAATGTCAATGTCAATGTCAATGTCAATGTCAATGTCAATGTCAATGTCAATGTCAATGTCAATGTCAATGTCAATGTCAATGTCAATGTCAATGTCAATGTCAATGTCAATGTCAATGTCAATGTCAATGTCAATGTCAATGTCAATGTCAATGTCAATGTCAATGTCAATGTCAATGTCAATGTCAATGTCAATGTCAATGTCAATGTCAATGTCAATGTCAATGTCAATGTCAATGTCAATGTCAATGTCAATGTCAATGTCAATGTCAATGTCAATGTCAATGTCAATGTCAATGTCAATGTCAATGTCAATGTCAATGCGAATGTCAATGCGAATGTCGATGTGAATGTCGATGTGAATGTCGATGTCAATGTCAATGTCAATGTCAATGTCAATGTCAATGTCAATGTCAATGTCAATGTCAATGTCAATGTCAATGTCAATGTGAACGTCAATGTGAATGTCAATGTGAATGTCAGTGTCAGTGTCAGTGTCAGTGTCATGGCAGTGTCAGTGTCAGTGTCAGTGGCAGTGTCAGTGTCAGTGTCAGTGTCAGTGTCATTGTCAATGTCATTGTCAATGTCAATGTCAATGTCAATGTCAATGCGAATGCGAATGTGAATGTGAATGCGATTGTCAATGTCAATGTCAATGTCAATGTCAATGTCAATGTCAATGTCAATGTCAATGTCAATGTCAATGTCATTGTCAATGTCAATGTCAATGTCAATGCGAATGCGAATGTGAATGTGAATGCGATTGTCAATGTCAATGTCAATGTCAATGTCAATGTCAATGTCAATGTCAATGTCAATGTCAATGTCAATGTCAATGTCATTGTCAATGTCAATGTCAATGTCAATGTCAATGTCAATGTCAATGTCAATGTCAATGTCAATGTCAATGTCAATGTCAATATCAATGTCAATGTCAACGTGAATGTGAGTGTCAATGTCAATGTGAATGTCAAAGTGAATGTCAATGTGAATGTCAATGTGAATGTCAATGTGAATGTCAATGCGAATGTCAATGCGAATGTCAATGCGAATGTCAATGCGATGGTCAATGCGAATGTCAAGGCGAATGTCAATGCGAATGTCAATGCGAATGTCAATGCGAATGTCAATGCGAATGTCAATGCGAATGTCAATGCGAATGTCAATGCGAATGTCAATGTCAATGTCAATGTCAATGTCAATGTCAATGTCAATGTCAATGTCAATGTCAATGTCAATGTCAATGTCAATGTCAATGTCAATGTCAATGTCAATGTCAATGTCAATGTCAATGTCAATGTCAATGTCAATGTCAATGTCAATGTCAATGTCAATGTCAATGTCAATGTCAATGTCAATGTCAATGTCAATGTCAATGTCAATGTCAATGTCAATGTCAATGTCAATGTCAATGTCAATGTCAATGTCAATGTCAATGTCAATGTCAATGTCAATGTCAATGTCAATGTCAATGTCAATGTCAATGTCAATGTCAATGTCAATGTCAATGTCAATGTCAATGTCAATGTCAATGTCAATGTCAATGTCAATGTCAATGTCAATGTCAATGTCAATGTCAATGTCAATGTCAATGTCAATGTCAATGTCAATGTCAATGTCAATGTCAATGTCAATGTCAATGTCAATGTCAATGTCAATGTCAATGTCAATGTCAATGTCAATGTCAATGTCAATGTCAATGTCAATGTCAATGTCAATGTCAATGTCAATGTCAATGTCAATGTCAATGTCAATGTCAATGTCAATGTCAATGTCAATGTCAATGTCAATGTCAATGTCAATGTCAATGTCAATGTCAATGTCAATGTCAATGTCAATGTCAATGTCAATGTCAATGTCAATGTCAATGTCAATGTCAATGTCAATGTCAATGTCAATGTCAATGTCAATGTCAATGTCAATGTCAATGTCAATGTCAATGTCAATGTCAATGTCAATGTCAATGTCAATGTCAATGTCAATGTCAATGTCAATGTCAATGTCAATGTCAATGTCAATGTCAATGTCAATGTCAATGTCAATGTCAATGTCAATGTCAATGTCAATGTCAATGTCAATGTCAATGTCAATGTCAATGTCAATGTCAATGTCAATGTCAATGTCAATGTCAATGTCAATGTCAATGTCAATGTCAATGTCAATGTCAATGTCAATGTCAATGTCAATGTCAATGTCAATGTCAATGTCAATGTCAATGTCAATGTCAATGTCAATGTCAATGTCAATGTCAATGTCAATGTCAATGTCAATGTCAATGTCAATGTCAATGTCAATGTCAATGTCAATGTCAATGTCAATGTCAATGTCAATGTCAATGTCAATGTCAATGTCAATGTCAATGTCAATGTCAATGTCAATGTCAATGTCAATGTCAATGTCAATGTCAATGCGAATGTCAATGCGAATGTCAATGCGAATGTCAATGCGAATGTCAATGCGAATGTCAATGTCAATGTCGATGTGATTGTCGATGCGAATGTCGATGTGAATGTCGATGTGAATGTCAAAGTGAATGTCAATGTGAATGTCAATGCGAATGTCAATGCGAATGTCAATGCGAATGTCCATGCGAATGTCGATGTGAATGTCGATGTGAATGTCGATGTGCATGTCGATGTGAATGTCAATGTCAATTTTAATGTCAATGTCAATGTCAATGTGAATGTGAATGTGAATGTGAATGTGAATGTGAATGTGAATGTGAATGTGAATGTGAATGTGAATGTGAATGTGAATGTGAATGTGAATGTGAATGTGAATGTGAATGTGAATGTGAATGTGAATGTGAATGTGAATGTGAATGTGAATGTGAATGTGAATGTGAATGTGAATGTGAATGTGAATGTGAATGTGAATGTGAATGTGAATGTGAATGTGAATGTGAATGTGAATGTCATGTCAATGTCAGTGTCAGTGTCAGTGAAAGTGTCAGTGTCAATGTCATTGTCAGTGTCAGTGTCAGTGTCAATGTCATTGTCAGTGTCAGTGTCAGTGAAAGTGTCATTGTCACCGTCAGTGTCAGTATCAGTGAAAGTGTCATTTTCAGTGTCAGTGTCAGTATCAGTATCAGTGTCAATGTCAATGTCAATGTCAATGTCAATGTCAATGTCAATGTCAATGTCAATGTCAATGTCAATGTCAATGTCAATGTCAATGTCAATGTCAATGTCAATGTCAATGTCAATGTCAATGTCAATGTCAATGTCAATGTCAATGTCAATGTCAATGTCAATGTCAATGTCAATGTCAATGTCAATGTCAATGTCAATGTCAATGTCAATGTCAATGTCAATGTCAATGTCAATGTCAATGTCAATGTCAATGTCAATGTCAATGTCAATGTCAATGTCAATGTCAATGTCAATGTCAATGTCAATGTCAATGTCAATGTCAATGTCAATGTCAATGTCAATGTCAATGTCAATGTCAATGTCAATGTCAATGTCAATGTCAATGTCAATGTCAATGTCAATGTCAATGTCAATGTCAATGTCAATGTCAATGTCAATGTCAATGTCAATGTCAATGTCAATGTCAATGTCAATGTCAATGTCAATGTCAATGTCAATGTCAATGTCAATGTCAATGTCAATGTCAATGTCAATGTCAATGTCAATGTCAATGTCAATGTCAATGTCAATGTCAATGTCAATGTCAATGTCAATGTCAATGTCAATGTCAATGTCAATGTCAATGTCAATGTCAATGTCAATGTCAATGTCAATGTCAATGTCAATGTCAATGTCAATGTCAATGTCAATGTCAATGTCAATGTCAATGTCAATGTCAATGTCAATGTCAATGTCAATGTCAATGTCAATGTCAATGTCAATGTCAATGTCAATGTCAATGTCAATGTCAATGTCAATGTCAATGTCAATGTCAATGTCAATGTCAATGTCAATGTCAATGTCAATGTCAATGTCAATGTCAATGTCAATGTCAATGTCAATGTCAATGTCAATGTCAATGTCAATGTCAATGTCAATGTCAATGTCAATGTCAATGTCAATGTCAATGTCAATGTCAATGTCAATGTCAATGTCAATGTCAATGTCAATGTCAATGTCAATGTCAATGTCAATGTCAATGTCAATGTCAATGTCAATGTCAATGTCAATGTCAATGTCAATGTCAATGTCAATGTCAATGTCAATGTCAATGTCAATGTCAATGTCAATGTCAATGTCAATGTCAATGTCAATGTCAATGTCAATGTCAATGTCAATGTCAATGTCAATGTCAATGTCAATGTCAATGTCAATGTCAATGTCAATGTCAATGTCAATGTCAATGTCAATGTCAATGTCAATGTCAATGTCAATGTCAATGTCAATGTCAATGTCAATGTCAATGTCAATGTCAATGTCAATGTCAATGTCAATGTCAATGTCAATGTCAATGTCAATGTCAATGTCAATGTCAATGTCAATGTCAATGTCAATGTCAATGTCAATGTCAATGTCAATGTCAATGTCAATGTCAATGTCAATGTCAATGTCAATGTCAATGTCAATGTCAATGTCAATGTCAATGTCAATGTCAATGTCAATGTCAATGTCAATGTCAATGTCAATGTCAATGTCAATGTCAATGTCAATGTCAATGTCAATGTCAATGTCAATGTCAATGTCAATGTCAATGTCAATGTCAATGTCAATGTCAATGTCAATGTCAATGTCAATGTCAATGTCAATGTCAATGTCAATGTCAATGTCAATGTCAATGTCAATGTCAATGTCAATGTCAATGTCAATGTCAATGTCAATGTCAATGTCAATGTCAATGTCAATGTCAATGTCAATGTCAATGTCAATGTCAATGTGAATGTCAATGTCAACGTGAATGTGAGTGTCAATGTCAATGTGAATGTCAAAGTGAATGTCAATGTGAATGTCAATGTGAATGTCAATGCGAATGTCAATGCGAATGTCAATGCGAATGTCAATGCGATGGTCAATGCGAATGTCAATGCGAATGTCAATGCGAATGTCAATGCGATTGTCAATGTCAATGTCAATGTCAATGTCAATGTCAATGTCAATGTCAATGTCAATGTCAATGTCAATGTCAATGTCAATGTCATTGTCAATGTCAATGTCAATGTCAATGCGAATGCGAATGTGAATGTGAATGCGATTGTCAATGTCAATGTCATTGTCAATGTCAATGTCAATGTCAATGTCAATGTCAATGTCAATGTCAATGTCAATGTCAATGTCAATGTCAATATCAATGTCAATGTCAACGTGAATGTGAGTGTCAATGTCAATGTGAATGTCAAAGTGAATGTCAATGTGAATGTCAATGTGAATGTCAATGTGAATGTCAATTCGAATGTCAATGCGAATGTCAATGCGAATGTCAATGCGATGGTCAATGCGAATGTCAATGCGAATGTCAATGCGAATGTCAATGCGAATGTCAATGCGAATGTCAATGCGAATGTCAATGCGAATGTCAATGCGAATGTCAATGCGAATGTCAATGCGAATGTCAATGCGAATGTCAATGCGAATGTCAATGCGAATGTCAATGCGAATGTCAATGTCAATGTCGATGTGATTGTCGATGCGAATGTCGATGTGAATGTCGATGTGAATGTCAAAGTGAATGTCAATGTGAATGTCAATGCGAATGTCAATGCGAATGTCAATGCGAATGTCCATGCGAATGTCGATGTGAATGTCGATGTGAATGTCGATGTGCATGTCGATGTGAATGTCAATGTCAATGTTAATGTCAATGTCAATGTCAATGTCAATGTCAATGTCAATGTCAATGTGAATGTGAATGTGAATGTGAATGTGAATGTGAATGTGAATGTGAATGTGAATGTGAATGTGAATGTGAATGTGAATGTGAATGTGAATGTGAATGTGAATGTCATGTCAATGTCAGTGTCAGTGTCAGTGAAAGTGTCAGTGTCAATGTCATTGTCAGTGTCAGTGTCAATGTCATTGTCAGTGTCAGTGTCAGTGAAAGTGTCATTGTCACCGTCAGTGTCAGTATCAGTGAAAGTGTCATTTTCAGTGTCAGTGTCAGTATCAGTATCAGTGTCAGTGTCAATGTCAATGTCAATGTCAATGTCAATGTCAATGTCAATGTCAATGTCAATGTCAATGTCAATGTCAATGTCAATGTCAATGTCAATGTCAATGTCAATGTCAATGTCAATGTCAATGTCAATGTCAATGTCAATGTCAATGTCAATGTCAATGTCAATGTCAATGTCAATGTCAATGTCAATGTCAATGTCAATGTCAATGTCAATGTCAATGTCAATGTCAATGTCAATGTCAATGTCAATGTCAATGTCAATGTCAATGTCAATGTCAATGTCAATGTCAATGTCAATGTCAATGTCAATGTCAATGTCAATGTCAATGTCAATGTCAATGTCAATGTCAATGTCAATGTCAATGTCAATGTCAATGTCAATGTCAATGTCAATGTCAATGTCAATGTCAATGTCAATGTCAATGTCAATGTCAATGTCAATGTCAATGTCAATGTCAATGTCAATGTCAATGTCAATGTCAATGTCAATGTCAATGTCAATGTCAATGTCAATGTCAATGTCAATGTCAATGTCAATGTCAATGTCAATGTCAATGTCAATGTCAATGTCAATGTCAATGTCAATGTCAATGTCAATGTCAATGTCAATGTCAATGTCAATGTCAATGTCAATGTCAATGTCAATGTCAATGTCAATGTCAATGTCAATGTCAATGTCAATGTCAATGTCAATGTCAATGTCAATGTCAATGTCAATGTCAATGTCAATGTCAATGTCAATGTCAATGTCAATGTCAATGTCAATGTCAATGTCAATGTCAATGTCAATGTCAATGTCAATGTCAATGTCAATGTCAATGTCAATGTCAATGTCAATGTCAATGTCAATGTCAATGTCAATGTCAATGTCAATGTCAATGTCAATGTCAATGTCAATGTCAATGTCAATGTCAATGTCAATATCAATGTCAATGTCAACGTGAATGTGAGTGTCAATGTCAATGTGAATGTCAAAGTGAATGTCAATGTGAATGTCAATGTGAATGTCAATGCGAATGTCAATGCGAATGTCAATGCGAATGTCAATGCGATGGTCAATGCGAATGTCAATGCGAATGTCAATGCGAATGTCAATGCGATTGTCAATGTCAATGTCAATGTCAATGTCAATGTCAATGTCAATGTCAATGTCAATGTCAATGTCAATGTCAATGTCATTGTCAATGTCAATGTCAATGTCAATGCGAATGCGAATGTGAATGTGAATGCGATTGTCAATGTCAATGTCAATGTCAATGTCAATGTCAATGTCAATGTCAATGTCAATGTCAATGTCAATGTCAATGTCAATGTCAATGTCAATGTCAATGTCAATGTCAATGTCAATGTCAATGTCAATGTCAATGTCAATGTCAATGTCAATGTCAATGTCAATGTCAATGTCAATGTCAATGTCAATGTCAATGTCAATGTCAATGTCAATGTCAATGTCAATGTCAATGTCAATGTCAATGTCAATGTCAATGTCAATGTCAATGTCAATGTCAATGTCAATGTCAATGTCAATGTCAATGTCAATGTCAATGTCAATGTCAATGTCAATGTCAATGTCAATGTCAATGTCAATGTCAATGTCAATGTCAATGTCAATGTCAATGTCAATGTCAATGTCAATGTCAATGTCAATGTCAATGTCAATGTCAATGTCAATGTCAATGCGAATGTCAATGCGAATGTCGATGTGAATGTCGATGTGAATGTCGATGTCAATGTCAATGTCAATGTCAATGTCAATGTCAATGTCAATGTCAATGTCAATGTCAATGTGAACGTCAATGTGAACGTCAATGTGAATGTCAATGTGAATGTCAGTGTCAGTGTCAGTGTCAGTGTCATGGCAGTGTCAGTGTCAGTGTCAGTGGCAGTGTCAGTGTCAGTGTCAGTGTCAGTGTCATTGTCAATGTCATTGTCAATGTCAATGTCAATGTCAATGTCAATGCGAATGCGAATGTGAATGTGAATGCGATTGTCAATGTCAATGTCAATGTCAATGTCAATGTCAATGTCAATGTCAATGTCAATGTCAATGTCAATGTCAATGTCAATGTCATTGTCAATGTCAATGTCAATGTCAATGCGAATGCGAATGTGAATGTGAATGCGATTGTCAATGTCAATGTCAATGTCAATGTCAATGTCAATGTCAATGTCAATGTCAATGTCAATGTCATTGTCAATGTCAATGTCAATGTCAATGTCAATGTCAATGTCAATGTCAATGTCAATGTCAATGTCAATGTCAATGTCAATGTCAATGTCAATATCAATGTCAATGTCAACGTGAATGTGAGTGTCAATGTCAATGTGAATGTCAAAGTGAATGTCAATGTGAATGTCAATGTGAATGTCAATGTGAATGTCAATGCGAATGTCAATGCGAATGTCAATGCGAATGTCAATGCGATGGTCAATGCGAATGTCAAGGCGAATGTCAATGCGAATGTCAATGCGAATGTCAATGCGAATGTCAATGCGAATGTCAATGCGAATGTCAATGCGAATGTCAATGCGAATGTCAATGCGAATGTCAATGCGAATGTCAATGTCAATGTCGATGTGATTGTCGATGCGAATGTCGATGTGAATGTCGATGTGAATGTCAAAGTGAATGTCAATGTGAATGTCAATGCGAATGTCAATGCGAATGTCAATGCGAATGTCCATGCGAATGTCGATGTGAATGTCGATGTGAATGTCGATGTGCATGTCGATGTGAATGTCAATGTCAATGTTAATGTCAATGTCAATGTCAATGTCAATGTCAATGTCAATGTCAATGTCAATGTCAATGTCAATGTCAATGTCAATGTCAATGTGAATGTGAATGTGAATGTGAATGTGAATGTGAATGTGAATGTGAATGTGAATGTGAATGTGAATGTGAATGTGAATGTGAATGTGAATGTGAATGTCATGTCAATGTCAGTGTCAGTGTCAGTGAAAGTGTCAGTGTCAATGTCATTGTCAGTGTCAGTGTCAATGTCATTGTCAGTGTCAGTGTCAGTGAAAGTGTCATTGTCACCGTCAGTGTCAGTATCAGTGAAAGTGTCATTTTCAGTGTCAGTGTCAGTATCAGTGTCAGTGTCAGTGTCAGTGTCAGTGTCAGTGTCAGTGTCACTGTCAATGTCAATGTCAATGTCAATGTCAATGTCAATGTCAATGTCAATGTCAATGTCAATGTCAATGTCAATGTCAATGTCAATGTCAATGTCAATGTCAATGTCAATGTCAATGTCAATGTCAATGTCAATGTCAATGTCAATGTCAATGTCAATGTCAATGTCAATGTCAAT
Source organism: Lasioglossum villosulum (assembly GCA_963971365.1). Taxonomy (NCBI): domain Eukaryota; kingdom Metazoa; phylum Arthropoda; class Insecta; order Hymenoptera; family Halictidae; genus Lasioglossum; species Lasioglossum villosulum. Next base: position 19,973,754 of record OZ020496.1, on the reverse strand, counting down.
GTCAATGTCAATGTCAATGTCAATGTCAATGTCAATGTCAATGTCAATGTCAATGTCAATGTCAATGTCAATGTCAATGTCAATGTCAATGTCAATGTCAATGTCAATGTCAATGTCAATGTCAATGTCAATGTCAATGTCAATGTCAATGTCAATGTCAATGTCAATGTCAATGTCAATGTCAATGTCAATGTCAATGTCAATGTCAATGTCAATGTCAATGTCAATGTCAATGTCAATGTCAATGTCAATGTCAATGTCAATGTCAATGTCAATGTCAATGTCAATGTCAATGTCAATGTCAATGTCAATGTCAATGTCAATGTCAATGTCAATGTCAATGTCAATGTCAATGTCAATGTCAATGTCAATGTCAATGTCAATGTCAATGTCAATGTCAATGTCAATGTCAATGTCAATGTCAATGTCAATGTCAATGTCAATGTCAATGTCAATGTCAATGTCAATGTCAATGTCAATGTCAATGTCAATGTCAATGTCAATGTCAATGTCAATGTCAATGTCAATGTCAATGTCAATGTCAATGTCAATGTCAATGTCAATGTCAATGTCAATGTCAATGTCAATGTCAATGTCAATGTCAATGTCAATGTCAATGTCAATGTCAATGTCAATGTCAATGTCAATGTCAATGTCAATGTCAATGTCAATGTCAATGTCAATGTCAATGTCAATGTCAATGTCAATGTCAATGTCAATGTCAATGTCAATGTCAATGTCAATGTCAATGTCAATGTCAATGTCAATGTCAATGTCAATGTCAATGTCAATGTCATTGTCAATGTCAATGTCAATGTCAATGTCAATGTCAATGTCAATGTCAATGTCAATGTCAATGTCAATGTCAATGTCAATGTCAATGTCAATGTCAATGTCAATGTCAATGTCAATGTCAATGTCAATGTCAATGTCAATGTCAATGTCAATGTCAATGTCAATGTCAATGTCAATGTCAATGTCAATGTCAATGTCAATGTCAATGTCAATGTCAATGTCAATGTCAATGTCAATGTCAATGTCAATGTCAATGTCAATGTCAATGTCAATGTCAATGTCAATGTCAATGTCAATGTCAATGTCAATGTCAATGTCAATGTCAATGTCAATGTCAATGTCAATGTCAATGTCAATGTCAATGTCAATGTCAATGTCAATGTCAATGTCAATGTCAATGTCAATGTCAATGTCAATGTCAATGTCAATGTCAATGTCAATGTCAATGTCAATGTCAATGTCAATGTCAATGTCAATGTCAATGTCAATGTCAATGTCAATGTCAATGTCAATGTCAATGTCAATGTCAATGTCAATGTCAATGTCAATGTCAATGTCAATGTCAATGTCAATGTCAATGTCAATGTCAATGTGAATGTCAATGTCAACGTGAATGTGAGTGTCAATGTCAATGTGAATGTCAAAGTGAATGTCAATGTGAATGTCAATGTGAATGTCAATGCGAATGTCAATGCGAATGTCAATGCGAATGTCAATGCGATGGTCAATGCGAATGTCAATGCGAATGTCAATGCGAATGTCAATGCGATTGTCAATGTCAATGTCAATGTCAATGTCAATGTCAATGTCAATGTCAATGTCAATGTCAATGTCAATGTCAATGTCAATGTCAATGTCATTGTCAATGTCAATGTCAATGTCAATGCGAATGCGAATGTGAATGTGAATGCGATTGTCAATGTCAATGTCATTGTCAATGTCAATGTCAATGTCAATGTCAATGTCAATGTCAATGTCAATGTCAATGTCAATGTCAATGTCAATGTCAATGTCAACGTGAATGTGAGTGTCAATGTCAATGTGAATGTCAAAGTGAATGTCAATGTGAATGTCAATGTGAATGTCAATGTGAATGTCAATGCGAATGTCAATGCGAATGTCAATGCGAATGTCAATGCGATGGTCAATGCGAATGTCAATGCGAATGTCAATGCGAATGTCAATGCGAATGTCAATGCGAATGTCAATGCGAATGTCAATGCGAATGTCAATGCGAATGTCAATGCGAATGTCAATGCGAATGTCAATGCGAATGTCAATGCGAATGTCAATGCGAATGTCAATGCGAATGTCAATGTCAATGTCGATGTGATTGTCGATGCGAATGTCGATGTGAATGTCGATGTGAATGTCAAAGTGAATGTCAATGTGAATGTCAATGCGAATGTCAATGCGAATGTCAATGCGAATGTCCATGCGAATGTCGATGTGAATGTCGATGTGAATGTCGATGTGCATGTCGATGTGAATGTCAATGTCAATGTTAATGTCAATGTCAATGTCAATGTCAATGTCAATGTCAATGTCAATGTCAATGTGAATGTGAATGTGAATGTGAATGTGAATGTGAATGTGAATGTGAATGTGAATGTGAATGTGAATGTGAATGTGAATGTGAATGTGAATGTGAATGTGAATGTGAATGTGAATGTGAATGTGAATGTGAATGTGAATGTGAATGTGAATGTGAATGTGAATGTGAATGTCATGTCAATGTCAGTGTCAGTGTCAGTGAAAGTGTCAGTGTCAATGTCATTGTCAGTGTCAGTGTCAATGTCATTGTCAGTGTCAGTGTCAGTGAAAGTGTCATTGTCACCGTCAGTGTCAGTATCAGTGAAAGTGTCATTTTCAGTGTCAGTGTCAGTATCAGTATCAGTGTCAGTGTCAATGTCAATGTCAATGTCAATGTCAATGTCAATGTCAATGTCAATGTCAATGTCAATGTCAATGTCAATGTCAATGTCAATGTCAATGTCAATGTCAATGTCAATGTCAATGTCAATGTCAATGTCAATGTCAATGTCAATGTCAATGTCAATGTCAATGTCAATGTCAATGTCAATGTCAATGTCAATGTCAATGTCAATGTCAATGTCAATGTCAATGTCAATGTCAATGTCAATGTCAATGTCAATGTCAATGTCAATGTCAATGTCAATGTCAATGTCAATGTCAATGTCAATGTCAATGTCAATGTCAATGTCAATGTCAATGTCAATGTCAATGTCAATGTCAATGTCAATGTCAATGTCAATGTCAATGTCAATGTCAATGTCAATGTCAATGTCAATGTCAATGTCAATGTCAATGTCAATGTCAATGTCAATGTCAA
>OZ020496.1:19963106-19965606 GCA_963971365.1 Lasioglossum villosulum | reverse complement strand
ATGTCAATGTCAATGTCAATGTCAATGTCAATGTCAATGTCAATGTCAATGTCAATGTCAATGTCAATGTCAATGTGAATGTCAATGTCAACGTGAATGTGAGTGTCAATGTCAATGTGAATGTCAAAGTGAATGTCAATGTGAATGTCAATGTGAATGTCAATGCGAATGTCAATGCGAATGTCAATGCGAATGTCAATGCGATGGTCAATGCGAATGTCAATGCGAATGTCAATGCGAATGTCAATGCGATTGTCAATGTCAATGTCAATGTCAATGTCAATGTCAATGTCAATGTCAATGTCAATGTCAATGTCAATGTCAATGTCAATGTCATTGTCAATGTCAATGTCAATGTCAATGCGAATGCGAATGTGAATGTGAATGCGATTGTCAATGTCAATGTCATTGTCAATGTCAATGTCAATGTCAATGTCAATGTCAATGTCAATGTCAATGTCAATGTCAATGTCAATGTCAATGTCAATGTCAATATCAATGTCAATGTCAACGTGAATGTGAGTGTCAATGTCAATGTGAATGTCAAAGTGAATGTCAATGTGAATGTCAATGTGAATGTCAATGTGAATGTCAATGCGAATGTCAATGCGAATGTCAATGCGAATGTCAATGCGATGGTCAATGCGAATGTCAATGCGAATGTCAATGCGAATGTCAATGCGAATGTCAATGCGAATGTCAATGCGAATGTCAATGCGAATGTCAATGCGAATGTCAATGCGAATGTCAATGCGAATGTCAATGCGAATGTCAATGCGAATGTCAATGCGAATGTCAATGCGAATGTCAATGTCAATGTCGATGTGATTGTCGATGCGAATGTCGATGTGAATGTCGATGTGAATGTCAAAGTGAATGTCAATGTGAATGTCAATGCGAATGTCAATGCGAATGTCAATGCGAATGTCCATGCGAATGTCGATGTGAATGTCGATGTGAATGTCGATGTGCATGTCGATGTGAATGTCAATGTCAATGTTAATGTCAATGTCAATGTCAATGTCAATGTCAATGTCAATGTCAATGTCAATGTGAATGTGAATGTGAATGTGAATGTGAATGTGAATGTGAATGTGAATGTGAATGTGAATGTGAATGTGAATGTGAATGTGAATGTGAATGTGAATGTGAATGTGAATGTGAATGTGAATGTGAATGTGAATGTGAATGTGAATGTCATGTCAATGTCAGTGTCAGTGTCAGTGAAAGTGTCAGTGTCAATGTCATTGTCAGTGTCAGTGTCAATGTCATTGTCAGTGTCAGTGTCAGTGAAAGTGTCATTGTCACCGTCAGTGTCAGTATCAGTGAAAGTGTCATTTTCAGTGTCAGTGTCAGTATCAGTATCAGTGTCAGTGTCAATGTCAATGTCAATGTCAATGTCAATGTCAATGTCAATGTCAATGTCAATGTCAATGTCAATGTCAATGTCAATGTCAATGTCAATGTCAATGTCAATGTCAATGTCAATGTCAATGTCAATGTCAATGTCAATGTCAATGTCAATGTCAATGTCAATGTCAATGTCAATGTCAATGTCAATGTCAATGTCAATGTCAATGTCAATGTCAATGTCAATGTCAATGTCAATGTCAATGTCAATGTCAATGTCAATGTCAATGTCAATGTCAATGTCAATGTCAATGTCAATGTCAATGTCAATGTCAATGTCAATGTCAATGTCAATGTCAATGTCAATGTCAATGTCAATGTCAATGTCAATGTCAATGTCAATGTCAATGTCAATGTCAATGTCAATGTCAATGTCAATGTCAATGTCAATGTCAATGTCAATGTCAATGTCAATGTCAATGTCAATGTCAATGTCAATGTCAATGTCAATGTCAATGTCAATGTCAATGTCAATGTCAATGTCAATGTCAATGTCAATGTCAATGTCAATGTCAATGTCAATGTCAATGTCAATGTCAATGTCAATGTCAATGTCAATGTCAATGTCAATGTCAATGTCAATGTCAATGTCAATGTCAATGTCAATGTCAATGTCAATGTCAATGTCAATGTCAATGTCAATGTCAATGTCAATGTCAATGTCAATGTCAATGTCAATGTCAATGTCAGTGTCAGTGTCAGTGTCAGTGTCAGTGTCAATGTCAATGTCAGTGTCAGTGTCAGTGTCAGTGTCAATGTCAATGTCAATGTCAATGTCAATGTCAATGTCAATGTCAATGTCAATGTCAATGTCAATGTCAATGTCAATGTCAATGTCAATGTCAATGTCAATGTCAATGTCAATGTCAATGTCAATGTCAATGTCAATGTCAATGTCAATGTCAATGTCAATGTCAATGTCAATGTCAATGTCAATGTCAATGTCAATGTCAATGTCAATGTCAATGTCAATGTCAATGTCAATGTCAATGTCAATGTCAATGTCAATGTCAATGTCAATGTCAATGTCAATGTCAATGTCAATGTCAATGTCAATGTCAATGTCAATGTCAATGTCAATGTCAATGTC
>OZ020496.1:19885606-19958106 GCA_963971365.1 Lasioglossum villosulum | reverse complement strand
GTGAATGTGAATGTCATGTCAATGTCAGTGTCAGTGTCAGTGAAAGTGTCAGTGTCAATGTCATTGTCAGTGTCAGTGTCAATGTCATTGTCAGTGTCAGTGTCAGTGAAAGTGTCATTGTCACCGTCAGTGTCAGTATCAGTGAAAGTGTCATTTTCAGTGTCAGTGTCAGTATCAGTGTCAGTGTCAATGTCAATGTCAATGTCAATGTCAATGTCAATGTCAATGTCAATGTCAATGTCAATGTCAATGTCAATGTCAATGTCAATGTCAATGTCAATGTCAATGTCAATGTCAATGTCAATGTCAATGTCAATGTCAATGTCAATGTCAATGTCAATGTCAATGTCAATGTCAATGTCAATGTCAATGTCAATGTCAATGTCAATGTCAATGTCAATGTCAATGTCAATGTCAATGTCAATGTCAATGTCAATGTCAATGTCAATGTCAATGTCAATGTCAATGTCAATGTCAATGTCAATGTCAATGTCAATGTCAATGTCAATGTCAATGTCAATGTCAATGTCAATGTCAATGTCAATGTCAATGTCAATGTCAATGTCAATGTCAATGTCAATGTCAATGTCAATGTCAATGTCAATGTCAATGTCAATGTCAATGTCAATGTCAATGTCAATGTCAATGTCAATGTCAATGTCAATGTCAATGTCAATGTCAATGTCAATGTCAATGTCAATGTCAATGTCAATGTCAATGTCAATGTCAATGTCAATGTCAATGTCAATGTCAATGTCAATGTCAATGTCAATGTCAATGTCAATGTCAATGTCAATGTCAATGTCAATGTCAATGTCAATGTCAATGTCAATGTCAATGTCAATGTCAATGTCAATGTCAATGTCAATGTCAATGTCAATGTCAATGTCAATGTCAATGTCAATGTCAATGTCAATGTCAATGTCAATGTCAATGTCAATGTCAATGTCAATGTCAATGTCAATGTCAATGTCAATGTCAATGTCAATGTCAATGTCAATGTCAATGTCAATGTCAATGTCAATGTCAATGTCAATGTCAATGTCAATGTCAACGTGAATGTGAGTGTCAATGTCAATGTGAATGTCAAAGTGAATGTCAATGTGAATGTCAATGTGAATGTCAATGCGAATGTCAATGCGAATGTCAATGCGAATGTCAATGCGATGGTCAATGCGAATGTCAATGCGAATGTCAATGCGAATGTCAATGCGAATGTCAATGTCAATGTCAATGTCAATGTCAATGTCAATGTCAATGTCAATGTCAATGTCAATGTCAATGTCATTGTCAATGTCAATGTCAATGTCAATGCGAATGCGAATGTGAATGTGAATGCGATTGTCAATGTCAATGTCATTGTCAATGTCAATGTCAATGTCAATGTCAATGTCAATGTCAATGTCAATGTCAATGTCAATGTCAATGTCAATGTCAATGTCAATGTCAATGTCAATGTCAATGTCAATGTCAATGTCAATGTCAATGTCAAAGTGAATGTCAATGTGAATGTCAATGTGAATGTCAATGTGAATGTCAATGCGAATGTCAATGCGAATGTCAATGCGAATGTCAATGCGATGGTCAATGCGAATGTCAATGCGAATGTCAATGCGAATGTCAATGCGAATGTCAATGCGAATGTCAATGCGAATGTCAATGCGAATGTCAATGCGAATGTCAATGCGAATGTCAATGCGAATGTCAATGCGAATGTCAATGCGAATGTCAATGCGAATGTCAATGTCGATGTGATTGTCGATGCGAATGTCGATGCGAATGTCGATGCGAATGTCAAAGTGAATGTCAATGTGAATGTCCATGCGAATGTCGATGTGAATGTCGATGTGCATGTCGATGTGAATGTCAATGTCAATGTCAATGTCAATGTCAATGTCAATGTCAATGTCAATGTCAATGTCAATGTCAATGTCAATGTCAATGTCAATGTCAATGTCAATGTCAATGTCAATGTCAATGTCAATGTCAATGTCAATGTCAATGTCAATGTCAATGTCAATGTCAATGTCAATGTCAATGTCAATGTCAATGTCAATGTCAATGTCAATGTCAATGTCAATGTCAATGTCAATGTCAATGTCAATGTCAATGTCAATGTCAATGTCAATGTCAATGTCAATGTCAATGTCAATGTCAATGTCAATGTCAATGTCAATGTCAATGTCAATGTCAATGTCAATGTCAATGTCAATGTCAATGTCAATGTCAATGTCAATGTCAATGTCAATGTCAATGTCAATGTCAATGTCAATGTCAATGTCAATGTCAATGTCAATGTCAATGTCAATGTCAATGTCAATGTCAATGTCAATGTCAATGTCAATGTCAATGTCAATGTCAATGTCAATGTCAATGTCAATGTCAATGTCAATGTCAATGTCAATGTCAATGTCAATGTCAATGTCAATGTCAATGTCAATGTCAATGTCAATGTCAATGTCAATGTCAATGTCAATGTCAATGTCAATGTCAATGTCAATGTCAATGTCAATGTCAATGTCAATGTCAATGTCAATGTCAATGTCAATGTCAATGTCAATGTCAATGTCAATGTCAATGTCAATGTCAATGTCAATGTCAATGTCAATGTCAATGTCAATGTCAATGTCAATGTCAATGTCAATGTCAATGTCAATGTCAATGTCAATGTCAATGTCAATGTCAATGTCAATGTCAATGTCAATGTCAATGTCAATGTCAATGTCAATGTCAATGTCAATGTCAATGTCAATGTCAATGTCAATGTCAATGTCAATGTCAATGTCAATGTCAATGTCAATGTCAATGTCAATGTCAATGTCAATGTCAATGTCAATGTCAATGTCAATGTCAATGCGAATGTCAATGCGAATGTCGATGTGAATGTCGATGTGAATGTCGATGTCAATGTCAATGTCAATGTCAATGTCAATGTCAATGTCAATGTCAATGTCAATGTCAATGTGAACGTCAATGTGAACGTCAATGTGAATGTCAATGTGAATGTCAGTGTCAGTGTCAGTGTCAGTGTCATGGGAGTGTCAGTGTCAGTGTCAGTGGCAGTGTCAGTGTCAGTGTCAGTGTCAGTGTCATTGTCAATGTCATTGTCAATGTCAATGTCAATGTCAATGTCAATGTCAATGTCAATGTCAATGTCAATGTCAATGTCAATGTCAATGTCAATGTCAATGTCAATGTCAATGTCATTGTCAATGTCAATGTCAATGACAATGCGAATGCGAATGTGAATGTGAATGCGATTGTCAATGTCAATGTCAATGTCAATGTCAATGTCAATGTCAATGTCAATGTCAATGTCAATGTCAATGTCATTGTCAATGTCAATGTCAATGTCAATGTCAATGTCAATGTCAATGTCAATGTCAATGTCAATGTCAATGTCAATATCAATGTCAATGTCAACGTGAATGTGAGTGTCAATGTCAATGTGAATGTCAAAGTGAATGTCAATGTGAATGTCAATGTGAATGTCAATGTGAATGTCAATGCGAATGTCAATGCGAATGTCAATGCGAATGTCAATGCGATGGTCAATGCGAATGTCAAGGCGAATGTCAATGCGAATGTCAATGCGAATGTCAATGCGAATGTCAATGCGAATGTCAATGCGAATGTCAATGCGAATGTCAATGCGAATGTCAATGCGAATGTCAATGCGAATGTCAATGCGAATGTCAATGTCAATGTCGATGTGATTGTCGATGCGAATGTCGATGTGAATGTCGATGTGAATGTCAAAGTGAATGTCAATGTGAATGTCAATGCGAATGTCAATGCGAATGTCAATGCGAATGTCCATGCGAATGTCGATGTGAATGTCGATGTGAATGTCGATGTGCATGTCGATGTGAATGTCAATGTCAATGTTAATGTCAATGTCAATGTCAATGTCAATGTCAATGTCAATGTCAATGTCAATGTCAATGTCAATGTCAATGTGAATGTGAATGTGAATGTGAATGTGAATGTGAATGTGAATGTGAATGTGAATGTGAATGTGAATGTGAATGTGAATGTGAATGTGAATGTGAATGTGAATGTGAATGTGAATGTGAATGTGAATGTGAATGTGAATGTCATGTCAATGTCAGTGTCAGTGTCAGTGAAAGTGTCAGTGTCAATGTCATTGTCAGTGTCAGTGTCAATGTCATTGTCAGTGTCAGTGTCAGTGAAAGTGTCATTGTCACCGTCAGTGTCAGTATCAGTGAAAGTGTCATTTTCAGTGTCAGTGTCAGTATCAGTGTCAGTGTCAGTGTCAATGTCAATGTCAATGTCAATGTCAATGTCAATGTCAATGTCAATGTCAATGTCAATGTCAATGTCAATGTCAATGTCAATGTCAATGTCAATGTCAATGTCAATGTCAATGTCAATGTCAATGTCAATGTCAATGTCAATGTCAATGTCAATGTCAATGTCAATGTCAATGTCAATGTCAATGTCAATGTCAATGTCAATGTCAATGTCAATGTCAATGTCAATGTCAATGTCAATGTCAATGTCAATGTCAATGTCAATGTCAATGTCAATGTCAATGTCAATGTCAATGTCAATGTCAATGTCAATGTCAATGTCAATGTCAATGTCAATGTCAATGTCAATGTCAATGTCAATGTCAATGTCAATGTCAATGTCAATGTCAATGTCAATGTCAATGTCAATGTCAATGTCAATGTCAATGTCAATGTCAATGTCAATGTCAATGTCAATGTCAATGTCAATGTCAATGTCAATGTCAATGTCAATGTCAATGTCAATGTCAATGTCAATGTCAATGTCAATGTCAATGTCAATGTCAATGTCAATGTCAATGCGAATGTCAATGCGAATGTCGATGTGAATGTCGATGTGAATGTCGATGTCAATGTCAATGTCAATGTCAATGTCAATGTCAATGTCAATGTCAATGTCAATGTCAATGTCAATGTCAATGTCAATGTGAACGTCAATGTGAACGTCAATGTGAATGTCAATGTGAATGTCAGTGTCAGTGTCAGTGTCAGTGTCATGGCAGTGTCAGTGTCAGTGTCAGTGGCAGTGTCAGTGTCAGTGTCAGTGTCAGTGTCATTGTCAATGTCATTGTCAATGTCAATGTCAATGTCAATGTCAATGCGAATGCGAATGTGAATGTGAATGCGATTGTCAATGTCAATGTCAATGTCAATGTCAATGTCAATGTCAATGTCAATGTCAATGTCAATGTCAATGTCAATGTCAATGTCAATGTCAATGTCAATGTCAATGTCAATGTCATTGTCAATGTCAATGTCAATGTCAATGCGAATGCGAATGTGAATGTGAATGCGATTGTCAATGTCAATGTCAATGTCAATGTCAATGTCAATGTCAATGTCAATGTCAATGTCAATGTCAATGTCATTGTCAATGTCAATGTCAATGTCAATGTCAATGTCAATGTCAATGTCAATGTCAATATCAATGTCAATGTCAACGTGAATGTGAGTGTCAATGTCAATGTGAATGTCAAAGTGAATGTCAATGTGAATGTCAATGTGAATGTCAATGTGAATGTCAATGCGAATGTCAATGCGAATGTCAATGCGAATGTCAATGCGATGGTCAATGCGAATGTCAAGGCGAATGTCAATGCGAATGTCAATGCGAATGTCAATGTCAATGTCAATGTCAATGTCAATGTCAATGTCAATATCAATGTCAATGTCAACGTGAATGTGAGTGTCAATGTCAATGTGAATGTCAAAGTGAATGTCAATGTGAATGTCAATGTGAATGTCAATGCGAATGTCAATGCGAATGTCAATGCGAATGTCAATGCGATGGTCAATGCGAATGTCAATGCGAATGTCAATGCGAATGTCAATGCGATTGTCAATGTCAATGTCAATGTCAATGTCAATGTCAATGTCAATGTCAATGTCAATGTCAATGTCATTGTCAATGTCAATGTCAATGTCAATGCGAATGCGAATGTGAATGTGAATGCGATTGTCAATGTCAATGTCATTGTCAATGTCAATGTCAATGTCAATGTCAATGTCAATGTCAATGTCAATGTCAATGTCAATGTCAATGTCAATGTCAATGTCAATGTCAATGTCAATGTCAATGTCAATGTCAATGTCAATGTCAAAGTGAATGTCAATGTGAATGTCAATGTGAATGTCAATGTGAATGTCAATGCGAATGTCAATGCGAATGTCAATGCGAATGTCAATGCGATGGTCAATGCGAATGTCAATGCGAATGTCAATGCGAATGTCAATGCGAATGTCAATGCGAATGTCAATGCGAATGTCAATGCGAATGTCAATGCGAATGTCAATGCGAATGTCAATGCGAATGTCAATGCGAATGTCAATGCGAATGTCAATGCGAATGTCAATGTCGATGTGATTGTCGATGCGAATGTCGATGTGAATGTCGATGTGAATGTCAAAGTGAATGTCAATGTGAATGTCCATGCGAATGTCGATGTGAATGTCGATGTGAATGTCGATGTGCATGTCGATGTCGATGTCGATGTCAATGTCAATGTCAATGTCAATGTCAATGTCAATGTCAATGTCAATGTCAATGTCAATGTCAATGTCAATGTCAATGTCAATGTCAATGTCAATGTCAATGTCAATGTCAATGTCAATGTCAATGTCAATGTCAATGTCAATGTCAATGTCAATGTCAATGTCAATGTCAATGTCAATGTCAATGTCAATGTCAATGTCAATGTCAATGTCAATGTCAATGTCAATGTCAATGTCAATGTCAATGTCAATGTCAATGTCAATGTCAATGTCAATGTCAATGTCAATGTCAATGTCAATGTCAATGTCAATGTCAATGTCAATGTCAATGTCAATGTCAATGTCAATGTCAATGTCAATGTCAATGTCAATGTCAATGTCAATGTCAATGTCAATGTCAATGTCAATGTCAATGTCAATGTCAATGTCAATGTCAATGTCAATGTCAATGTCAATGTCAATGTCAATGTCAATGTCAATGTCAATGTCAATGTCAATGTCAATGTCAATGTCAATGTCAATGTCAATGTCAATGTCAATGTCAATGTCAATGTCAATGTCAATGTCAATGTCAATGTCAATGTCAATGTCAATGTCAATGTCAATGTCAATGTCAATGTCAATGTCAATGTCAATGTCAATGTCAATGTCAATGTCAATGTCAATGTCAATGTCAATGTCAATGTCAATGTCAATGTCAATGTCAATGCGAATGTCAATGCGAATGTCGATGTGAATGTCGATGTGAATGTCGATGTCAATGTCAATGTCAATGTCAATGTCAATGTCAATGTCAATGTCAATGTCAATGTCAATGTCAATGTGAACGTCAATGTGAACGTCAATGTGAATGTCAATGTGAATGTCAGTGTCAGTGTCAGTGTCAGTGTCATGGCAGTGTCAGTGTCAGTGTCAGTGGCAGTGTCAGTGTCAGTGTCAGTGTCAGTGTCATTGTCAATGTCATTGTCAATGTCAATGTCAATGTCAATGTCAATGCGAATGCGAATGTGAATGTGAATGCGATTGTCAATGTCAATGTCAATGTCAATGTCAATGTCAATGTCAATGTCAATGTCAATGTCAATGTCAATGTCAATGTCAATGTCAATGTCAATGTCAATGTCAATGTCATTGTCAATGTCAATGTCAATGTCAATGCGAATGCGAATGTGAATGTGAATGCGATTGTCAATGTCAATGTCAATGTCAATGTCAATGTCAATGTCAATGTCAATGTCAATGTCAATGTCAATGTCAATGTCAATGTCATTGTCAATGTCAATGTCAATGTCAATGTCAATGTCAATGTCAATGTCAATGTCAATGTCAATGTCAATGTCAATATCAATGTCAATGTCAACGTGAATGTGAGTGTCAATGTCAATGTGAATGTCAAAGTGAATGTCAATGTGAATGTCAATGTGAATGTCAATGTGAATGTCAATGCGAATGTCAATGCGAATGTCAATGCGAATGTCAATGCGATGGTCAATGCGAATGTCAAGGCGAATGTCAATGCGAATGTCAATGCGAATGTCAATGCGAATGTCAATGCGAATGTCAATGCGAATGTCAATGCGAATGTCAATGCGAATGTCAATGCGAATGTCAATGCGAATGTCAATGTCAATGTCGATGTGATTGTCGATGCGAATGTCGATGTGAATGTCGATGTGAATGTCAAAGTGAATGTCGATGTGAATGTCAAAGTGAATGTCAATGTGAATGTCAATGCGAATGTCAATGCGAATGTCAATGCGAATGTCCATGCGAATGTCGATGTGCATGTCGATGTGAATGTCGATGTGCATGTCGATGTGAATGTCAATGTCAATGTTAATGTCAATGTCAATGTCAATGTCAATGTCAATGTCAATGTCAATGTCAATGTCAATGTCAATGTCAATGTCAATGTCAATGTGAATGTGAATGTGAATGTGAATGTGAATGTGAATGTGAATGTGAATGTGAATGTGAATGTGAATGTGAATGTGAATGTGAATGTGAATGTGAATGTGAATGTGAATGTGAATGTCATGTCAATGTCAGTGTCAGTGTCAGTGAAAGTGTCAGTGTCAATGTCATTGTCAGTGTCAGTGTCAATGTCATTGTCAGTGTCAGTGTCAGTGAAAGTGTCATTGTCACCGTCAGTGTCAGTATCAGTGAAAGTGTCATTTTCAGTGTCAGTGTCAGTATCAGTGTCAGTGTCAGTGTCAGTGTCAGTGTCAGTGTCAGTGTCAGTGTCAATGTCAGTGTCAATGTCAATGTCAATGTCAATGTCAATGTCAATGTCAATGTCAATGTCAATGTCAATGTCAATGTCAATGTCAATGTCAATGTCAATGTCAATGTCAATGTCAATGTCAATGTCAATGTCAATGTCAATGTCAATGTCAATGTCAATGTCAATGTCAATGTCAATGTCAATGTCAATGTCAATGTCAATGTCAATGTCAATGTCAATGTCAATGTCAATGTCAATGTCAATGTCAATGTCAATGTCAATGTCAATGTCAATGTCAATGTCAATGTCAATGTCAATGTCAATGTCAATGTCAATGTCAATGTCAATGTCAATGTCAATGTCAATGTCAATGTCAATGTCAATGTCAATGTCAATGTCAATGTCAATGTCAATGTCAATGTCAATGTCAATGTCAATGTCAATGTCAATGTCAATGTCAATGTCAATGTCAATGTCAATGTCAATGTCAATGTCAATGTCAATGTCAATGTCAATGTCAATGTCAATGTCAATGTCAATGTCAATGTCAATGTCAATGTCAATGTCAATGTCAATGTCAATGTCAATGTCAATGTCAATGTCAATGTCAATGTCAATGTCAATGTCAATGTCAATGTCAAGGCGAATGTCAATGCGAATGTCAATGCGAATGTCAATGTCAATGTCAATGTCAATGTCAATGTCAATGTCAATATCAATGTCAATGTCAACGTGAATGTGAGTGTCAATGTCAATGTGAATGTCAAAGTGAATGTCAATGTGAATGTCAATGTGAATGTCAATGCGAATGTCAATGCGAATGTCAATGCGAATGTCAATGCGATGGTCAATGCGAATGTCAATGCGAATGTCAATGCGAATGTCAATGCGATTGTCAATGTCAATGTCAATGTCAATGTCAATGTCAATGTCAATGTCAATGTCAATGTCAATGTCAATGTCAATGTCAATGTCAATGTCATTGTCAATGTCAATGTCAATGTCAATGCGAATGCGAATGTGAATGTGAATGCGATTGTCAATGTCAATGTCATTGTCAATGTCAATGTCAATGTCAATGTCAATGTCAATGTCAATGTCAATGTCAATGTCAATGTCAATGTCAATGTCAATGTCAATGTCAATGTCAATGTCAATGTCAATGTCAATGTCAATGTCAATGTCAAAGTGAATGTCAATGTGAATGTCAATGTGAATGTCAATGCGAATGTCAATGCGAATGTCAATGCGAATGTCAATGCGATGGTCAATGCGAATGTCAATGCGAATGTCAATGCGAATGTCAATGCGAATGTCAATGCGAATGTCAATGCGAATGTCAATGCGAATGTCAATGCGAATGTCAATGCGAATGTCAATGCGAATGTCAATGCGAATGTCAATGCGAATGTCAATGCGAATGTCAATGCGAATGTCAATGTCGATGTGATTGTCGATGCGAATGTCGATGTGAATGTCGATGTGAATGTCGATGTGCATGTCGATGTCGATGTCGATGTCAATGTCAATGTCAATGTCAATGTCAATGTCAATGTCAATGTCAATGTCAATGTCAATGTCAATGTCAATGTCAATGTCAATGTCAATGTCAATGTCAATGTCAATGTCAATGTCAATGTCAATGTCAATGTCAATGTCAATGTCAATGTCAATGTCAATGTCAATGTCAATGTCAATGTCAATGTCAATGTCAATGTCAATGTCAATGTCAATGTCAATGTCAATGTCAATGTCAATGTCAATGTCAATGTCAATGTCAATGTCAATGTCAATGTCAATGTCAATGTCAATGTCAATGTCAATGTCAATGTCAATGTCAATGTCAATGTCAATGTCAATGTCAATGTCAATGTCAATGTCAATGTCAATGTCAATGTCAATGTCAATGTCAATGTCAATGTCAATGTCAATGTCAATGTCAATGTCAATGTCAATGTCAATGTCAATGTCAATGTCAATGTCAATGTCAATGTCAATGTCAATGTCAATGTCAATGTCAATGTCAATGTCAATGTCAATGTCAATGTCAATGCGAATGTCAATGCGAATGTCGATGTCAATGTGAATGTCAAAGTGAATGTCAATGTGAATGTCAATGTGAATGTCAATGTGAATGTCAATGCGAATGTCAATGCGAATGTCAATGCGAATGTCAATGCGATGGTCAATGCGAATGTCAAGGCGAATGTCAATGCGAATGTCAATGCGAATGTCAATGCGAATGTCAATGCGAATGTCAATGCGAATGTCAATGCGAATGTCAATGCGAATGTCAATGCGAATGTCAATGCGAATGTCAATGTCAATGTCGATGTGATTGTCGATGCGAATGTCGATGTGAATGTCGATGTGAATGTCAAAGTGAATGTCGATGTGAATGTCAAAGTGAATGTCAATGTGAATGTCAATGCGAATGTCAATGCGAATGTCAATGCGAATGTCCATGCGAATGTCGATGTGCATGTCGATGTGAATGTCGATGTGCATGTCGATGTGAATGTCAATGTCAATGTTAATGTCAATGTCAATGTCAATGTCAATGTCAATGTCAATGTCAATGTCAATGTCAATGTCAATGTCAATGTCAATGTGAATGTGAATGTGAATGTGAATGTGAATGTGAATGTGAATGTGAATGTGAATGTGAATGTGAATGTGAATGTGAATGTGAATGTGAATGTGAATGTGAATGTGAATGTGAATGTGAATGTCATGTCAATGTCAGTGTCAGTGTCAGTGAAAGTGTCAGTGTCAATGTCATTGTCAGTGTCAGTGTCAATGTCATTGTCAGTGTCAGTGTCAGTGAAAGTGTCATTGTCACCGTCAGTGTCAGTATCAGTGAAAGTGTCATTTTCAGTGTCAGTGTCAGTATCAGTGTCAGTGTCAGTGTCAGTGTCAGTGTCAGTGTCAGTGTCAGTGTCAATGTCAGTGTCAATGTCAATGTCAATGTCAATGTCAATGTCAATGTCAATGTCAATGTCAATGTCAATGTCAATGTCAATGTCAATGTCAATGTCAATGTCAATGTCAATGTCAATGTCAATGTCAATGTCAATGTCAATGTCAATGTCAATGTCAATGTCAATGTCAATGTCAATGTCAATGTCAATGTCAATGTCAATGTCAATGTCAATGTCAATGTCAATGTCAATGTCAATGTCAATGTCAATGTCAATGTCAATGTCAATGTCAATGTCAATGTCAATGTCAATGTCAATGTCAATGTCAATGTCAATGTCAATGTCAATGTCAATGTCAATGTCAATGTCAATGTCAATGTCAATGTCAATGTCAATGTCAATGTCAATGTCAATGTCAATGTCAATGTCAATGTCAATGTCAATGTCAATGTCAATGTCAATGTCAATGTCAATGTCAATGTCAATGTCAATGTCAATGTCAATGTCAATGTCAATGTCAATGTCAATGTCAATGTCAATGTCAATGTCAATGTCAATGTCAATGTCAATGTCAATGTCAATGTCAATGTCAATGTCAATGTCAATGTCAATGTCAATGTCAATGTCAATGTCAATGTCAATGTCAATGTCAATGTCAATGTCAATGTCAATGTCAATGTCAATGTCAATGTCAATGTCAATGTCAATGTCAATGTCAATGTCAATGTCAATGTCAATGTCAATGTCAATGTCAATGTCAATGTCAATGTCAATGTCAATGTCAATGTCAATGTCAATGTCAATGTCAATGTCAATGTCAATGTCAATGTCAATGTCAATGTCAATGTCAATGTCAATGTCAATGTCAATGTCAATGTCAATGTCAATGTCAATGTCAATGTCAATGTCAATGTCAATGTCAATGTCAATGTCAATGTCAATGTCAATGTCAATGTCAATGTCAATGTCAATGTCAATGTCAATGTCAATGTCAATGTCAATGTCAATGTCAATGTCAATGTCAATGTCAATGTCAATGTCAATGTCAATGTCAATGTCAATGTCAATGTCAATGTCAATGTCAATGTCAATGTCAATGTCAATGTCAATGTCAATGTCAATGTCAATGTCAATGTCAATGTCAATGTCAATGTCAATGTCAATGTCAATGTCAATGTCAATGTCAATGTCAATGTCAATGTCAATGTCAATGTCAATGTCAATGTCAATGTCAATGTCAATGTCAATGTCAATGTCAATGTCAATGTCAATGTCAATGTCAATGTCAATGTCAATGTCAATGTCAATGTCAATGCGAATGTCAATGCGAATGTCGATGTGAATGTCGATGTGAATGTCGATGTCAATGTCAATGTCAATGTCAATGTCAATGTCAATGTCAATGTCAATGTCAATGTCAATGTCAATGTGAACGTCAATGTGAACGTCAATGTGAATGTCAATGTGAATGTCAGTGTCAGTGTCAGTGTCAGTGTCATGGCAGTGTCAGTGTCAGTGTCAGTGGCAGTGTCAGTGTCAGTGTCAGTGTCAGTGTCAGTGTCATTGTCAATGTCATTGTCAATGTCAATGTCAATGTCAATGTCAATGCGAATGCGAATGTGAATGTGAATGCGATTGTCAATGTCAATGTCAATGTCAATGTCAATGTCAATGTCAATGTCAATGTCAATGTCAATGTCAATGTCAATGTCAATGTCAATGTCATTGTCAATGTCAATGTCAATGTCAATGCGAATGCGAATGTGAATGTGAATGCGATTGTCAATGTCAATGTCAATGTCAATGTCAATGTCAATGTCAATGTCAATGTCAATGTCAATGTCAATGTCAATGTCATTGTCAATGTCAATGTCAATGTCAATGTCAATGTCAATGTCAATGTCAATGTCAATGTCAATGTCAATGTCAATATCAATGTCAATGTCAACGTGAATGTGAGTGTCAATGTCAATGTGAATGTCAAAGTGAATGTCAATGTGAATGTCAATGTGAATGTCAATGTGAATGTCAATGCGAATGTCAATGCGAATGTCAATGCGAATGTCAATGCGATGGTCAATGCGAATGTCAAGGCGAATGTCAATGCGAATGTCAATGCGAATGTCAATGCGAATGTCAATGCGAATGTCAATGCGAATGTCAATGCGAATGTCAATGCGAATGTCAATGCGAATGTCAATGCGAATGTCAATGTCAATGTCGATGTGATTGTCGATGCGAATGTCGATGTGAATGTCGATGTGAATGTCAAAGTGAATGTCAATGTGAATGTCAATGCGAATGTCAATGCGAATGTCAATGCGAATGTCCATGCGAATGTCGATGTGAATGTCGATGTGAATGTCGATGTGCATGTCGATGTGAATGTCAATGTCAATGTTAATGTCAATGTCAATGTCAATGTCAATGTCAATGTCAATGTCAATGTCAATGTCAATGTCAATGTCAATGTCAATGTCAATGTGAATGTGAATGTGAATGTGAATGTGAATGTGAATGTGAATGTGAATGTGAATGTGAATGTGAATGTGAATGTGAATGTGAATGTGAATGTGAATGTGAATGTGAATGTCATGTCAATGTCAGTGTCAGTGTCAGTGAAAGTGTCAGTGTCAATGTCATTGTCAGTGTCAGTGTCAATGTCATTGTCAGTGTCAGTGTCAGTGAAAGTGTCATTGTCACCGTCAGTGTCAGTATCAGTGAAAGTGTCATTTTCAGTGTCAGTGTCAGTATCAGTGTCAGTGTCAGTGTCAGTGTCAGTGTCAGTGTCAGTGTCAGTGTCAGTGTCAGTGTCAGTGTCAGTGTCAGTGTCAATGTCAATGTCAATGTCAATGTCAATGTCAATGTCAATGTCAATGTCAATGTCAATGTCAATGTCAATGTCAATGTCAATGTCAATGTCAATGTCAATGTCAATGTCAATGTCAATGTCAATGTCAATGTCAATGTCAATGTCAATGTCAATGTCAATGTCAATGTCAATGTCAATGTCAATGTCAATGTCAATGTCAATGTCAATGTCAATGTCAATGTCAATGTCAATGTCAATGTCAATGTCAATGTCAATGTCAATGTCAATGTCAATGTCAATGTCAATGTCAATGTCAATGTCAATGTCAATGTCAATGTCAATGTCAATGTCAATGTCAATGTCAATGTCAATGTCAATGTCAATGTCAATGTCAATGTCAATGTCAATGTCAATGTCAATGTCAATGTCAATGTCAATGTCAATGTCAATGTCAATGTCAATGTCAATGTCAATGTCAATGTCAATGTCAATGTCAATGTCAATGTCAATGTCAATGTCAATGTCAATGTCAATGTCAATGTCAATGTCAATGTCAATGTCAATGTCAATGTCAATGTCAATGTCAATGTCAATGTCAATGTCAATGTCAATGTCAATGTCAATGTCAATGTCAATGTCAATGTCAATGTCAATGTCAATGTCAATGTCAATGTCAATGTCAATGTCAATGTCAATGTCAATGTCAATGTCAATGTCAATGTCAATGTCAATGTCAATGTCAATGTCAATGTCAATGTCAATGTCAATGTCAATGTCAATGTCAATGTCAATGTCAATGTCAATGTCAATGTCAATGTCAATGTCAATGTCAATGTCAATGTCAATGTCAATGTCAATGTCAATGTCAATGTCAATGTCAATGTCAATGTCAATGTCAATGTCAATGTCAATGTCAATGTCAATGTCAATGTCAATGTCAATGTCAATGTCAATGTCAATGTCAATGTCAATGTCAATGTCAATGTCAATGTCAATGTCAATGTCAATGTCAATGTCAATGTCAATGTCAATGTCAATGTCAATGTCAATGTCAATGTCAATGCGAATGTCAATGCGAATGTCGATGTGAATGTCGATGTGAATGTCGATGTCAATGTCAATGTCAATGTCAATGTCAATGTCAATGTCAATGTCAATGTCAATGTCAATGTCAATGTCAATGTCAATGTGAACGTCAATGTCAATGTCAATGTCAATGTCAATGTGAATGTCAGTGTCAGTGTCAGTGTCAGTGTCATGGCAGTGTCAGTGTCAGTGTCAGTGGCAGTGTCAGTGTCAGTGTCAGTGTCAGTGTCATTGTCAATGTCATTGTCAATGTCAATGTCAATGTCAATGTCAATGCGAATGCGAATGTGAATGTGAATGCGATTGTCAATGTCAATGTCAATGTCAATGTCAATGTCAATGTCAATGTCAATGTCAATGTCAATGTCAATGTCAATGTCAATGTCAATGTCAATGTCATTGTCAATGTCAATGTCAATGTCAATGCGAATGCGAATGTGAATGTGAATGCGATTGTCAATGTCAATGTCAATGTCAATGTCAATGTCAATGTCAATGTCAATGTCAATGTCAATGTCAATGTCAATGTCATTGTCAATGTCAATGTCAATGTCAATGTCAATGTCAATGTCAATGTCAATGTCAATGTCAATGTCAATGTCAATATCAATGTCAATGTCAACGTGAATGTGAGTGTCAATGTCAATGTGAATGTCAAAGTGAATGTCAATGTGAATGTCAATGTGAATGTCAATGTGAATGTCAATGCGAATGTCAATGCGAATGTCAATGCGAATGTCAATGCGATGGTCAATGCGAATGTCAAGGCGAATGTCAATGCGAATGTCAATGCGAATGTCAATGCGAATGTCAATGCGAATGTCAATGCGAATGTCAATGCGAATGTCAATGCGAATGTCAATGCGAATGTCAATGCGAATGTCAATGTCAATGTCGATGTGATTGTCGATGCGAATGTCGATGTGAATGTCGATGTGAATGTCAAAGTGAATGTCAATGTGAATGTCAATGCGAATGTCAATGCGAATGTCAATGCGAATGTCCATGCGAATGTCGATGTGAATGTCGATGTGAATGTCGATGTGCATGTCGATGTGAATGTCAATGTCAATGTTAATGTTAATGTCAATGTCAATGTCAATGTCAATGTCAATGTCAATGTCAATGTCAATGTCAATGTCAATGTCAATGTGAATGTGAATGTGAATGTGAATGTGAATGTGAATGTGAATGTGAATGTGAATGTGAATGTGAATGTGAATGTGAATGTGAATGTGAATGTGAATGTGAATGTGAATGTGAATGTGAATGTGAATGTGAATGTCATGTCAATGTCAGTGTCAGTGTCAGTGAAAGTGTCAGTGTCAATGTCATTGTCAGTGTCAGTGTCAATGTCATTGTCAGTGTCAGTGTCAGTGAAAGTGTCATTGTCACCGTCAGTGTCAGTATCAGTGAAAGTGTCATTTTCAGTGTCAGTGTCAGTATCAGTGTCAGTGTCAGTGTCAGTGTCAGTGTCAGTGTCAGTGTCAGTGTCAGTGTCAGTGTCAGTGTCAGTGTCAGTGTCAGTGTCAGTGTCAGTGTCAGTGTCAGTGTCAGTGTCAGTGTCAGTGTCAGTGTCAGTGTCAGTGTCAGTGTCAGTGTCAGTGTCAGTGTCAGTGTCAGTGTCAGTGTCAGTGTCAGTGTCAGTGTCAGTGTCAGTGTCAGTGTCAGTGTCAGTGTCAGTGTCAGTGTCAGTGTCAGTGTCAGTGTCAGTGTCAGTGTCAGTGTCAGTGTCAGTGTCAGTGTCAGTGTCAGTGTCAGTGTCAGTGTCAGTGTCAGTGTCAGTGTCAGTGTCAGTGTCAGTGTCAGTGTCAGTGTCAGTGTCAGTGTCAGTGTCAGTGTCAGTGTCAGTGTCAGTGTCAGTGTCAGTGTCAGTGTCAGTGTCAGTGTCAGTGTCAGTGTCAGTGTCAGTGTCAGTGTCAGTGTCAGTGTCAGTGTCAGTGTCAGTGTCAGTGTCAGTGTCAGTGTCAGTGTCAGTGTCAGTGTCAGTGTCAGTGTCAGTGTCAGTGTCAGTGTCAGTGTCAGTGTCAGTGTCAGTGTCAGTGTCAGTGTCAGTGTCAGTGTCAGTGTCAGTGTCAGTGTCAGTGTCAGTGTCAGTGTCAATGTCAATGTCAATGTCAATGTCAATGTCAATGTCAATGTCAATGTCAATGTCAATGTCAATGTCAATGTCAATGTCAATGTCAATGTCAATGTCAATGTCAATGTCAATGTCAATGTCAATGTCAATGTCAATGTCAATGTCAATGTCAATGTCAATGTCAATGTCAATGTCAATGTCAATGTCAATGTCAATGTCAATGTCAATGTCAATGTCAATGTCAATGTCAATGTCAATGTCAATGTCAATGTCAATGTCAATGTCAATGTCAATGTCAATGTCAATGTCAATGTCAATGTCAATGTCAATGTCAATGTCAATGTCAATGTCAATGTCAATGTCAATGTCAATGTCAATGTCAATGTCAATGTCAATGTCAATGTCAATGTCAATGTCAATGTCAATGTCAATGTCAATGTCAATGTCAATGTCAATGTCAATGTCAATGTCAATGTCAATGTCAATGTCAATGTCAATGTCAATGTCAATGTCAATGTCAATGTCAATGTCAATGTCAATGTCAATGTCAATGTCAATGTCAATGTCAATGTCAATGTCAATGTCAATGTCAATGTCAATGTCAATGTCAATGTCAATGTCAATGTCAATGTCAATGTCAATGTCAATGTCAATGTCAATGTCAATGTCAATGTCAATGTCAATGTCAATGTCAATGTCAATGTCAATGTCAATGTCAATGTCAATGTCAATGTCAATGTCAATGTCAATGTCAATGTCAATGTCAATGTCAATGTCAATGTCAATGTCAATGTCAATGTCAATGTCAATGTCAATGTCAATGTCAATGTCAATGTCAATGTCAATGTCAATGTCAATGTCAATGTCAATGTCAATGTCAATGTCAATGTCAATGTCAATGTCAATGTCAATGTCAATGTCAATGTCAATGTCAATGTCAATGTCAATGTCAATGTCAATGTCAATGTCAATGTCAATGTCAATGTCAATGTCAATGTCAATGTCAATGTCAATGTCAATGTCAATGTCAATGTCAATGTCAATGTCAATGTCAATGTCAATGTCAATGTCAATGTCAATGTCAATGTCAATGTCAATGTCAATGTCAATGTCAATGTCAATGTCAATGTCAATGTCAATGTCAATGTCAATGTCAATGTC
Organism: Lasioglossum villosulum; assembly: GCA_963971365.1. Taxonomy (NCBI): domain Eukaryota; kingdom Metazoa; phylum Arthropoda; class Insecta; order Hymenoptera; family Halictidae; genus Lasioglossum; species Lasioglossum villosulum. The sequence continues at coordinate 19,939,298 of OZ020496.1, read as the reverse complement.
AATGTCAATGTCAATGTCAATGTCAATGTCAATGTCAATGTCAATGTCAATGTCAATGTCAATGTCAATGTCAATGTCAATGTCAATGTCAATGTCAATGTCAATGTCAATGTCAATGTCAATGTCAATGTCAATGTCAATGTCAATGTCAATGTCAATGTCAATGTCAATGTCAATGTCAATGTCAATGTCAATGTCAATGTCAATGTCAATGTCAATGTCAATGTCAATGTCAATGTCAATGTCAATGTCAATGTCAATGTCAATGTCAATGTCAATGTCAATGTCAATGTCAATGTCAATGTCAATGTCAATGTCAATGTCAATGTCAATGTCAATGTCAATGTCAATGTCAATGTCAATGTCAATGTCAATGTCAATGTCAATGTCAATGTCAATGTCAATGTCAATGTCAATGTCAATGTCAATGTCAATGTCAATGTCAATGTCAATGTCAATGTCAATGTCAATGTCAATGTCAATGTCAATGTCAATGTCAATGTCAATGTCAATGTCAATGTCAATGCGAATGTCAATGCGAATGTCGATGTGAATGTCGATGTGAATGTCGATGTCAATGTCAATGTCAATGTCAATGTCAATGTCAATGTCAATGTCAATGTCAATGTCAATGTCAATGTGAACGTCAATGTGAACGTCAATGTGAATGTCAATGTGAATGTCAGTGTCAGTGTCAGTGTCAGTGTCATGGCAGTGTCAGTGTCAGTGTCAGTGGCAGTGTCAGTGTCAGTGTCAGTGTCAGTGTCATTGTCAATGTCATTGTCAATGTCAATGTCAATGTCAATGTCAATGCGAATGCGAATGTGAATGTGAATGCGATTGTCAATGTCAATGTCAATGTCAATGTCAATGTCAATGTCAATGTCAATGTCAATGTCAATGTCAATGTCAATGTCAATGTCAATGTCAATGTCATTGTCAATGTCAATGTCAATGTCAATGCGAATGCGAATGTGAATGTGAATGCGATTGTCAATGTCAATGTCAATGTCAATGTCAATGTCAATGTCAATGTCAATGTCAATGTCAATGTCAATGTCAATGTCATTGTCAATGTCAATGTCAATGTCAATGTCAATGTCAATGTCAATGTCAATGTCAATGTCAATGTCAATGTCAATATCAATGTCAATGTCAACGTGAATGTGAGTGTCAATGTCAATGTGAATGTCAAAGTGAATGTCAATGTGAATGTCAATGTGAATGTCAATGTGAATGTCAATGCGAATGTCAATGCGAATGTCAATGCGAATGTCAATGCGATGGTCAATGCGAATGTCAAGGCGAATGTCAATGCGAATGTCAATGCGAATGTCAATGCGAATGTCAATGCGAATGTCAATGCGAATGTCAATGCGAATGTCAATGCGAATGTCAATGCGAATGTCAATGCGAATGTCAATGTCAATGTCGATGTGATTGTCGATGCGAATGTCGATGTGAATGTCGATGTGAATGTCAAAGTGAATGTCAATGTGAATGTCAATGCGAATGTCAATGCGAATGTCAATGCGAATGTCCATGCGAATGTCGATGTGAATGTCGATGTGAATGTCGATGTGCATGTCGATGTGAATGTCAATGTCAATGTTAATGTCAATGTCAATGTCAATGTCAATGTCAATGTCAATGTCAATGTCAATGTCAATGTCAATGTCAATGTCAATGTGAATGTGAATGTGAATGTGAATGTGAATGTGAATGTGAATGTGAATGTGAATGTGAATGTGAATGTGAATGTGAATGTGAATGTGAATGTGAATGTGAATGTGAATGTGAATGTGAATGTGAATGTCATGTCAATGTCAGTGTCAGTGTCAGTGAAAGTGTCAGTGTCAATGTCATTGTCAGTGTCAGTGTCAATGTCATTGTCAGTGTCAGTGTCAGTGAAAGTGTCATTGTCACCGTCAGTGTCAGTATCAGTGAAAGTGTCATTTTCAGTGTCAGTGTCAGTATCAGTGTCAGTGTCAGTGTCAGTGTCAGTGTCAGTGTCAGTGTCAGTGTCAGTGTCAGTGTCAGTGTCAGTGTCAGTGTCAGTGTCAGTGTCAGTGTCAGTGTCAGTGTCAGTGTCAGTGTCAGTGTCAGTGTCAGTGTCAGTGTCAGTGTCAGTGTCAGTGTCAGTGTCAGTGTCAGTGTCAGTGTCAGTGTCAGTGTCAGTGTCAGTGTCAGTGTCAGTGTCAGTGTCAGTGTCAGTGTCAGTGTCAGTGTCAGTGTCAGTGTCAGTGTCAGTGTCAGTGTCAGTGTCAGTGTCAGTGTCAGTGTCAGTGTCAGTGTCAGTGTCAGTGTCAGTGTCAGTGTCAGTGTCAGTGTCAGTGTCAGTGTCAGTGTCAGTGTCAGTGTCAGTGTCAGTGTCAGTGTCAGTGTCAGTGTCAGTGTCAGTGTCAGTGTCAGTGTCAGTGTCAATGTCAATGTCAATGTCAATGTCAATGTCAATGTCAATGTCAATGTCAATGTCAATGTCAATGTCAATGTCAATGTCAATGTCAATGTCAATGTCAATGTCAATGTCAATGTCAATGTCAATGTCAATGTCAATGTCAATGTCAATGTCAATGTCAATGTCAATGTCAATGTCAATGTCAATGTCAATGTCAATGTCAATGTCAATGTCAATGTCAATGTCAATGTCAATGTCAATGTCAATGTCAATGTCAATGTCAATGTCAATGTCAATGTCAATGTCAATGTCAATGTCAATGTCAATGTCAATGTCAATGTCAATGTCAATGTCAATGTCAATGTCAATGTCAATGTCAATGTCAATGTCAATGTCAATGTCAATGTCAATGTCAATGTCAATGTCAATGTCAATGTCAATGTCAATGTCAATGTCAATGTCAATGTCAATGTCAATGTCAATGTCAATGTCAATGTCAATGTCAATGTCAATGTCAATGTCAATGTCAATGTCAATGTCAATGTCAATGTCAATGTCAATGTCAATGTCAATGTCAATGTCAATGTCAATGTCAATGTCAATGTCAATGTCAATGTCAATGTCAATGTCAATGTCAATGTCAATGTCAATGTCAATGTCAATGTCAATGTCAATGTCAATGTCAATGTCAATGTCAATGTCAATGTCAATGTCAATGTCAATGTCAATGTCAATGTCAATGTCAATGTCAATGTCAATGTCAATGTCAATGTCAATGTCAATGTCAATGTCAATGTCAATGTCAATGTCAATGTCAATGTCAATGTCAATGTCAATGTCAATGTCAATGTCAATGTCAATGTCAATGTCAATGTCAATGTCAATGTCAATGTCAATGTCAATGTCAATGTCAATGTCAATGTCAATGTCAATGTCAATGTCAATGTCAACGTGAATGTGAGTGTCAATGTCAATGTGAATGTCAAAGTGAATGTCAATGTGAATGTCAATGTGAATGTCAATGCGAATGTCAATGCGAATGTCAATGCGAATGTCAATGCGATGGTCAATGCGAATGTCAATGCGAATGTCAATGCGAATGTCAATGCGAATGTCAATGTCAATGTCAATGTCAATGTCAATGTCAATGTCAATGTCAATGTCAATGTCAATGTCAATGTCATTGTCAATGTCAATGTCAATGTCAATGCGAATGCGAATGTGAATGTGAATGCGATTGTCAATGTCAATGTCATTGTCAATGTCAATGTCAATGTCAATGTCAATGTCAATGTCAATGTCAATGTCAATGTCAATGTCAATGTCAATGTCAATGTCAATGTCAATGTCAATGTCAATGTCAATGTCAATGTCAATGTCAATGTCAAAGTGAATGTCAATGTGAATGTCAATGTGAATGTCAATGTGAATGTCAATGCGAATGTCAATGCGAATGTCAATGCGAATGTCAATGCGAATGTCAATGCGAATGTCAATGCGAATGTCAATGCGAATGTCAATGCGAATGTCAATGCGAATGTCAATGCGAATGTCAATGCGAATGTCAATGTCGATGTGATTGTCGATGCGAATGTCGATGCGAATGTCGATGCGAATGTCAAAGTGAATGTCAATGTGAATGTCCATGCGAATGTCGATGTGAATGTCGATGTGCATGTCGATGTCAATGTCAATGTCAATGTCAATGTCAATGTCAATGTCAATGTCAATGTCAATGTCAATGTCAATGTCAATGTCAATGTCAATGTCAATGTCAATGTCAATGTCAATGTCAATGTCAATGTCAATGTCAATGTCAATGTCAATGTCAATGTCAATGTCAATGTCAATGTCAATGTCAATGTCAATGTCAATGTCAATGTCAATGTCAATGTCAATGTCAATGTCAATGTCAATGTCAATGTCAATGTCAATGTCAATGTCAATGTCAATGTCAATGTCAATGTCAATGTCAATGTCAATGTCAATGTCAATGTCAATGTCAATGTCAATGTCAATGTCAATGTCAATGTCAATGTCAATGTCAATGTCAATGTCAATGTCAATGTCAATGTCAATGTCAATGTCAATGTCAATGTCAATGTCAATGTCAATGTCAATGTCAATGTCAATGTCAATGTCAATGTCAATGTCAATGTCAATGTCAATGTCAATGTCAATGTCAATGTCAATGTCAATGTCAATGTCAATGTCAATGTCAATGTCAATGTCAATGTCAATGTCAATGTCAATGTCAATGTCAATGTCAATGTCAATGTCAATGTCAATGTCAATGTCAATGTCAATGTCAATGTCAATGTCAATGTCAATGTCAATGTCAATGTCAATGTCAATGTCAATGTCAATGTCAATGTCAATGTCAATGTCAATGTCAATGTCAATGTCAATGTCAATGTCAATGTCAATGTCAATGTCAATGTCAATGTCAATGTCAATGTCAATGTCAATGTCAATGTCAATGTCAATGTCAATGTCAATGTCAATGTCAATGTCAATGTCAATGTCAATGTCAATGTCAATGTCAATGTCAATGTCAATGTCAATGTCAATGTCAATGTCAATGTCAATGTCAATGTCAATGTCAATGTCAATGTCAATGTCAATGTCAATGTCAATGCGAATGTCAATGCGAATGTCGATGTGAATGTCGATGTGAATGTCGATGTCAATGTCAATGTCAATGTCAATGTCAATGTCAATGTCAATGTCAATGTCAATGTCAATGTCAATGTGAACGTCAATGTGAACGTCAATGTGAATGTCAATGTGAATGTCAGTGTCAGTGTCAGTGTCAGTGTCATGGCAGTGTCAGTGTCAGTGTCAGTGGCAGTGTCAGTGTCAGTGTCAGTGTCAGTGTCATTGTCAATGTCATTGTCAATGTCAATGTCAATGTCAATGTCAATGCGAATGCGAATGTGAATGTGAATGCGATTGTCAATGTCAATGTCAATGTCAATGTCAATGTCAATGTCAATGTCAATGTCAATGTCAATGTCAATGTCAATGTCAATGTCAATGTCATTGTCAATGTCAATGTCAATGTCAATGCGAATGCGAATGTGAATGTGAATGCGATTGTCAATGTCAATGTCAATGTCAATGTCAATGTCAATGTCAATGTCAATGTCAATGTCAATGTCAATGTCAATGTCAATGTCATTGTCAATGTCAATGTCAATGTCAATGTCAATGTCAATGTCAATGTCAATGTCAATGTCAATGTCAATGTCAATATCAATGTCAATGTCAACGTGAATGTGAGTGTCAATGTCAATGTGAATGTCAAAGTGAATGTCAATGTGAATGTCAATGTGAATGTCAATGTGAATGTCAATGCGAATGTCAATGCGAATGTCAATGCGAATGTCAATGCGATGGTCAATGCGAATGTCAAGGCGAATGTCAATGCGAATGTCAATGCGAATGTCAATGCGAATGTCAATGCGAATGTCAATGCGAATGTCAATGCGAATGTCAATGCGAATGTCAATGCGAATGTCAATGCGAATGTCAATGTCAATGTCGATGTGATTGTCGATGCGAATGTCGATGTGAATGTCGATGTGAATGTCAAAGTGAATGTCAATGTGAATGTCAATGCGAATGTCAATGCGAATGTCAATGCGAATGTCCATGCGAATGTCGATGTGAATGTCGATGTGAATGTCGATGTGCATGTCGATGTGAATGTCAATGTCAATGTTAATGTCAATGTCAATGTCAATGTCAATGTCAATGTCAATGTCAATGTCAATGTCAATGTCAATGTCAATGTCAATGTGAATGTGAATGTGAATGTGAATGTGAATGTGAATGTGAATGTGAATGTGAATGTGAATGTGAATGTGAATGTGAATGTGAATGTGAATGTGAATGTGAATGTGAATGTGAATGTGAATGTGAATGTGAATGTCATGTCAATGTCAGTGTCAGTGTCAGTGAAAGTGTCAGTGTCAATGTCATTGTCAGTGTCAGTGTCAATGTCATTGTCAGTGTCAGTGTCAGTGAAAGTGTCATTGTCACCGTCAGTGTCAGTATCAGTGAAAGTGTCATTTTCAGTGTCAGTGTCAGTATCAGTGTCAGTGTCAGTGTCAGTGTCAGTGTCAGTGTCAGTGTCAGTGTCAGTGTCAGTGTCAGTGTCAGTGTCAGTGTCAGTGTCAGTGTCAGTGTCAGTGTCAGTGTCAGTGTCAGTGTCAGTGTCAGTGTCAGTGTCAGTGTCAGTGTCAGTGTCAGTGTCAGTGTCAGTGTCAGTGTCAGTGTCAGTGTCAGTGTCAGTGTCAGTGTCAGTGTCAGTGTCAGTGTCAGTGTCAGTGTCAGTGTCAGTGTCAGTGTCAGTGTCAGTGTCAGTGTCAGTGTCAGTGTCAGTGTCAGTGTCAGTGTCAGTGTCAGTGTCAGTGTCAGTGTCAGTGTCAGTGTCAGTGTCAGTGTCAGTGTCAGTGTCAGTGTCAGTGTCAGTGTCAGTGTCAGTGTCAGTGTCAGTGTCAGTGTCAGTGTCAGTGTCAGTGTCAATGTCAATGTCAATGTCAATGTCAATGTCAATGTCAATGTCAATGTCAATGTCAATGTCAATGTCAATGTCAATGTCAATGTCAATGTCAATGTCAATGTCAATGTCAATGTCAATGTCAATGTCAATGTCAATGTCAATGTCAATGTCAATGTCAATGTCAATGTCAATGTCAATGTCAATGTCAATGTCAATGTCAATGTCAATGTCAATGTCAATGTCAATGTCAATGTCAATGTCAATGTCAATGTCAATGTCAATGTCAATGTCAATGTCAATGTCAATGTCAATGTCAATGTCAATGTCAATGTCAATGTCAATGTCAATGTCAATGTCAATGTCAATGTCAATGTCAATGTCAATGTCAATGTCAATGTCAATGTCAATGTCAATGTCAATGTCAATGTCAATGTCAATGTCAATGTCAATGTCAATGTCAATGTCAATGTCAATGTCAATGTCAATGTCAATGTCAATGTCAATGTCAATGTCAATGTCAATGTCAATGTCAATGTCAATGTCAATGTCAATGTCAATGTCAATGTCAATGTCAATGTCAATGTCAATGTCAATGTCAATGTCAATGTCAATGTCAATGTCAATGTCAATGTCAATGTCAATGTCAATGTCAATGTCAATGTCAATGTCAATGTCAATGTCAATGTCAATGTCAATGTCAATGTCAATGTCAATGTCAATGTCAATGTCAATGTCAATGTCAATGTCAATGTCAATGTCAATGTCAATGTCAATGTCAATGTCAATGTCAATGTCAATGTCAACGTGAATGTGAGTGTCAATGTCAATGTGAATGTCAAAGTGAATGTCAATGTGAATGTCAATGTGAATGTCAATGCGAATGTCAATGCGAATGTCAATGCGAATGTCAATGCGATGGTCAATGCGAATGTCAATGCGAATGTCAATGCGAATGTCAATGCGAATGTCAATGTCAATGTCAATGTCAATGTCAATGTCAATGTCAATGTCAATGTCAATGTCAATGTCAATGTCAATGTCATTGTCAATGTCAATGTCAATGTCAATGCGAATGCGAATGTGAATGTGAATGCGATTGTCAATGTCAATGTCATTGTCAATGTCAATGTCAATGTCAATGTCAATGTCAATGTCAATGTCAATGTCAATGTCAATGTCAATGTCAATGTCAATGTCAATGTCAATGTCAATGTCAATGTCAATGTCAATGTCAATGTCAATGTCAAAGTGAATGTCAATGTGAATGTCAATGTGAATGTCAATGTGAATGTCAATGCGAATGTCAATGCGAATGTCAATGCGAATGTCAATGCGAATGTCAATGCGAATGTCAATGCGAATGTCAATGCGAATGTCAATGCGAATGTCAATGTCGATGTGATTGTCGATGCGAATGTCGATGCGAATGTCGATGCGAATGTCAAAGTGAATGTCAATGTGAATGTCCATGCGAATGTCGATGTGAATGTCGATGTGCATGTCGATGTCAATGTCAATGTCAATGTCAATGTCAATGTCAATGTCAATGTCAATGTCAATGTCAATGTCAATGTCAATGTCAATGTCAATGTCAATGTCAATGTCAATGTCAATGTCAATGTCAATGTCAATGTCAATGTCAATGTCAATGTCAATGTCAATGTCAATGTCAATGTCAATGTCAATGTCAATGTCAATGTCAATGTCAATGTCAATGTCAATGTCAATGTCAATGTCAATGTCAATGTCAATGTCAATGTCAATGTCAATGTCAATGTCAATGTCAATGTCAATGTCAATGTCAATGTCAATGTCAATGTCAATGTCAATGTCAATGTCAATGTCAATGTCAATGTCAATGTCAATGTCAATGTCAATGTCAATGTCAATGTCAATGTCAATGTCAATGTCAATGTCAATGTCAATGTCAATGTCAATGTCAATGTCAATGTCAATGTCAATGTCAATGTCAATGTCAATGTCAATGTCAATGTCAATGTCAATGTCAATGTCAATGTCAATGTCAATGTCAATGTCAATGTCAATGTCAATGTCAATGTCAATGTCAATGTCAATGTCAATGTCAATGTCAATGTCAATGTCAATGTCAATGTCAATGTCAATGTCAATGTCAATGTCAATGTCAATGTCAATGTCAATGTCAATGTCAATGTCAATGTCAATGTCAATGTCAATGTCAATGTCAATGTCAATGTCAATGTCAATGTCAATGTCAATGTCAATGTCAATGTCAATGTCAATGTCAATGTCAATGTCAATGTCAATGTCAATGTCAATGTCAATGTCAATGTCAATGTCAATGTCAATGTCAATGTCAATGTCAATGTCAATGTCAATGTCAATGTCAATGTCAATGTCAATGTCAATGTCAATGTCAATGTCAATGTCAATGTCAATGTCAATGTCAATGTCAATGTCAATGTCAATGTCAATGTCAATGTCAATGTCAATGTCAATGTCAATGTCAATGTCAATGTCAATGTCAATGTCAATGTCAATGCGAATGTCAATGCGAATGTCGATGTGAATGTCGATGTGAATGTCGATGTCAATGTCAATGTCAATGTCAATGTCAATGTCAATGTCAATGTCAATGTCAATGTCAATGTGAACGTCAATGTGAACGTCAATGTGAATGTCAATGTGAATGTCAGTGTCAGTGTCAGTGTCAGTGTCATGGGAGTGTCAGTGTCAGTGTCAGTGGCAGTGTCAGTGTCAGTGTCAGTGTCAGTGTCATTGTCAATGTCATTGTCAATGTCAATGTCAATGTCAATGTCAATGTCAATGTCAATGTCAATGTCAATGTCAATGTCAATGTCAATGTCAATGTCAATGTCAATGTCAATGTCATTGTCAATGTCAATGTCAATGACAATGCGAATGCGAATGTGAATGTGAATGCGATTGTCAATGTCAATGTCAATGTCAATGTCAATGTCAATGTCAATGTCAATGTCAATGTCAATGTCAATGTCATTGTCAATGTCAATGTCAATTTCAATGTCAATGTCAATGTCAATGTCAATGTCAATGTCAATGTCAATGTCAATGTCAATATCAATGTCAATGTCAACGTGAATGTGAGTGTCAATGTCAATGTGAATGTCAAAGTGAATGTCAATGTGAATGTCAATGTGAATGTCAATGTGAATGTCAATGCGAATGTCAATGCGAATGTCAATGCGAATGTCAATGCGATGGTCAATGCGAATGTCAAGGCGAATGTCAATGCGAATGTCAATGCGAATGTCAATGCGAATGTCAATGCGAATGTCAATGCGAATGTCAATGCGAATGTCAATGCGAATGTCAATGCGAATGTCAATGCGAATGTCAATGCGAATGTCAATGTCAATGTCGATGTGATTGTCGATGCGAATGTCGATGTGAATGTCGATGTGAATGTCAAAGTGAATGTCAATGTGAATGTCAATGCGAATGTCAATGCGAATGTCAATGCGAATGTCCATGCGAATGTCGATGTGAATGTCGATGTGAATGTCGATGTGCATGTCGATGTGAATGTCAATGTCAATGTTAATGTCAATGTCAATGTCAATGTCAATGTCAATGTCAATGTCAATGTCAATGTCAATGTCAATGTCAATGTGAATGTGAATGTGAATGTGAATGTGAATGTGAATGTGAATGTGAATGTGAATGTGAATGTGAATGTGAATGTGAATGTGAATGTGAATGTGAATGTGAATGTGAATGTGAATGTGAATGTGAATGTGAATGTGAATGTGAATGTGAATGTCATGTCAATGTCAGTGTCAGTGTCAGTGAAAGTGTCAGTGTCAATGTCATTGTCAGTGTCAGTGTCAATGTCATTGTCAGTGTCAGTGTCAGTGTCAGTGTCAGTGAAAGTGTCATTGTCACCGTCAGTGTCAGTATCAGTGAAAGTGTCATTTTCAGTGTCAGTGTCAGTATCAGTGTCAGTGTCAGTGTCAATGTCAATGTCAATGTCAATGTCAATGTCAATGTCAATGTCAATGTCAATGTCAATGTCAATGTCAATGTCAATGTCAATGTCAATGTCAATGTCAATGTCAATGTCAATGTCAATGTCAATGTCAATGTCAATGTCAATGTCAATGTCAATGTCAATGTCAATGTCAATGTCAATGTCAATGTCAATGTCAATGTCAATGTCAATGTCAATGTCAATGTCAATGTCAATGTCAATGTCAATGTCAATGTCAATGTCAATGTCAATGTCAATGTCAATGTCAATGTCAATGTCAATGTCAATGTCAATGTCAATGTCAATGTCAATGTCAATGTCAATGTCAATGTCAATGTCAATGTCAATGTCAATGTCAATGTCAATGTCAATGTCAATGTCAATGTCAATGTCAATGTCAATGTCAATGTCAATGTCAATGTCAATGTCAATGTCAATGTCAATGTCAATGTCAATGTCAATGTCAATGTCAATGTCAATGTCAATGTCAATGTCAATGTCAATGTCAATGTCAATGTCAATGTCAATGCGAATGTCAATGCGAATGTCGATGTGAATGTCGATGTGAATGTCGATGTCAATGTCAATGTCAATGTCAATGTCAATGTCAATGTCAATGTCAATGTCAATGTCAATGTCAATGTCAATGTCAATGTGAACGTCAATGTGAACGTCAATGTGAATGTCAATGTGAATGTCAGTGTCAGTGTCAGTGTCAGTGTCATGGCAGTGTCAGTGTCAGTGTCAGTGGCAGTGTCAGTGTCAGTGTCAGTGTCAGTGTCATTGTCAATGTCATTGTCAATGTCAATGTCAATGTCAATGTCAATGCGAATGCGAATGTGAATGTGAATGCGATTGTCAATGTCAATGTCAATGTCAATGTCAATGTCAATGTCAATGTCAATGTCAATGTCAATGTCAATGTCAATGTCAATGTCAATGTCAATGTCAATGTCAATGTCAATGTCATTGTCAATGTCAATGTCAATGTCAATGCGAATGCGAATGTGAATGTGAATGCGATTGTCAATGTCAATGTCAATGTCAATGTCAATGTCAATGTCAATGTCAATGTCAATGTCAATGTCAATGTCATTGTCAATGTCAATGTCAATGTCAATGTCAATGTCAATGTCAATGTCAATGTCAATGTCAATGTCAATATCAATGTCAATGTCAACGTGAATGTGAGTGTCAATGTCAATGTGAATGTCAAAGTGAATGTCAATGTGAATGTCAATGTGAATGTCAATGTGAATGTCAATGCGAATGTCAATGCGAATGTCAATGCGAATGTCAATGCGATGGTCAATGCGAATGTCAAGGCGAATGTCAATGCGAATGTCAATGCGAATGTCAATGTCAATGTCAATGTCAATGTCAATGTCAATGTCAATATCAATGTCAATGTCAACGTGAATGTGAGTGTCAATGTCAATGTGAATGTCAAAGTGAATGTCAATGTGAATGTCAATGTGAATGTCAATGCGAATGTCAATGCGAATGTCAATGCGAATGTCAATGCGATGGTCAATGCGAATGTCAATGCGAATGTCAATGCGAATGTCAATGCGATTGTCAATGTCAATGTCAATGTCAATGTCAATGTCAATGTCAATGTCAATGTCAATGTCAATGTCAATGTCATTGTCAATGTCAATGTCAATGTCAATGCGAATGCGAATGTGAATGTGAATGCGATTGTCAATGTCAATGTCATTGTCAATGTCAATGTCAATGTCAATGTCAATGTCAATGTCAATGTCAATGTCAATGTCAATGTCAATGTCAATGTCAATGTCAATGTCAATGTCAATGTCAATGTCAATGTCAATGTCAATGTCAAAGTGAATGTCAATGTGAATGTCAATGTGAATGTCAATGTGAATGTCAATGCGAATGTCAATGCGAATGTCAATGCGAATGTCAATGCGATGGTCAATGCGAATGTCAATGCGAATGTCAATGCGAATGTCAATGCGAATGTCAATGCGAATGTCAATGCGAATGTCAATGCGAATGTCAATGCGAATGTCAATGCGAATGTCAATGCGAATGTCAATGCGAATGTCAATGCGAATGTCAATGCGAATGTCAATGTCGATGTGATTGTCGATGCGAATGTCGATGTGAATGTCGATGTGAATGTCAAAGTGAATGTCAATGTGAATGTCCATGCGAATGTCGATGTGAATGTCGATGTGAATGTCGATGTGCATGTCGATGTCGATGTCGATGTCAATGTCAATGTCAATGTCAATGTCAATGTCAATGTCAATGTCAATGTCAATGTCAATGTCAATGTCAATGTCAATGTCAATGTCAATGTCAATGTCAATGTCAATGTCAATGTCAATGTCAATGTCAATGTCAATGTCAATGTCAATGTCAATGTCAATGTCAATGTCAATGTCAATGTCAATGTCAATGTCAATGTCAATGTCAATGTCAATGTCAATGTCAATGTCAATGTCAATGTCAATGTCAATGTCAATGTCAATGTCAATGTCAATGTCAATGTCAATGTCAATGTCAATGTCAATGTCAATGTCAATGTCAATGTCAATGTCAATGTCAATGTCAATGTCAATGTCAATGTCAATGTCAATGTCAATGTCAATGTCAATGTCAATGTCAATGTCAATGTCAATGTCAATGTCAATGTCAATGTCAATGTCAATGTCAATGTCAATGTCAATGTCAATGTCAATGTCAATGTCAATGTCAATGTCAATGTCAATGTCAATGTCAATGTCAATGTCAATGTCAATGTCAATGTCAATGTCAATGTCAATGTCAATGTCAATGTCAATGTCAATGTCAATGTCAATGTCAATGTCAATGTCAATGTCAATGTCAATGTCAATGTCAATGTCAATGTCAATGTCAATGTCAATGTCAATGTCAATGTCAATGTCAATGTCAATGTCAATGTCAATGTCAATGTCAATGTCAATGTCAATGTCAATGCGAATGTCAATGCGAATGTCGATGTGAATGTCGATGTGAATGTCGATGTCAATGTCAATGTCAATGTCAATGTCAATGTCAATGTCAATGTCAATGTCAATGTCAATGTCAATGTGAACGTCAATGTGAACGTCAATGTGAATGTCAATGTGAATGTCAGTGTCAGTGTCAGTGTCAGTGTCATGGCAGTGTCAGTGTCAGTGTCAGTGGCAGTGTCAGTGTCAGTGTCAGTGTCAGTGTCATTGTCAATGTCATTGTCAATGTCAATGTCAATGTCAATGTCAATGCGAATGCGAATGTGAATGTGAATGCGATTGTCAATGTCAATGTCAATGTCAATGTCAATGTCAATGTCAATGTCAATGTCAATGTCAATGTCAATGTCAATGTCAATGTCAATGTCAATGTCAATGTCAATGTCATTGTCAATGTCAATGTCAATGTCAATGCGAATGCGAATGTGAATGTGAATGCGATTGTCAATGTCAATGTCAATGTCAATGTCAATGTCAATGTCAATGTCAATGTCAATGTCAATGTCAATGTCAATGTCAATGTCATTGTCAATGTCAATGTCAATGTCAATGTCAATGTCAATGTCAATGTCAATGTCAATGTCAATGTCAATGTCAATATCAATGTCAATGTCAACGTGAATGTGAGTGTCAATGTCAATGTGAATGTCAAAGTGAATGTCAATGTGAATGTCAATGTGAATGTCAATGTGAATGTCAATGCGAATGTCAATGCGAATGTCAATGCGAATGTCAATGCGATGGTCAATGCGAATGTCAAGGCGAATGTCAATGCGAATGTCAATGCGAATGTCAATGCGAATGTCAATGCGAATGTCAATGCGAATGTCAATGCGAATGTCAATGCGAATGTCAATGCGAATGTCAATGCGAATGTCAATGTCAATGTCGATGTGATTGTCGATGCGAATGTCGATGTGAATGTCGATGTGAATGTCAAAGTGAATGTCGATGTGAATGTCAAAGTGAATGTCAATGTGAATGTCAATGCGAATGTCAATGCGAATGTCAATGCGAATGTCCATGCGAATGTCGATGTGCATGTCGATGTGAATGTCGATGTGCATGTCGATGTGAATGTCAATGTCAATGTTAATGTCAATGTCAATGTCAATGTCAATGTCAATGTCAATGTCAATGTCAATGTCAATGTCAATGTCAATGTCAATGTGAATGTGAATGTGAATGTGAATGTGAATGTGAATGTGAATGTGAATGTGAATGTGAATGTGAATGTGAATGTGAATGTGAATGTGAATGTGAATGTGAATGTGAATGTGAATGTCATGTCAATGTCAGTGTCAGTGTCAGTGAAAGTGTCAGTGTCAATGTCATTGTCAGTGTCAGTGTCAATGTCATTGTCAGTGTCAGTGTCAGTGAAAGTGTCATTGTCACCGTCAGTGTCAGTATCAGTGAAAGTGTCATTTTCAGTGTCAGTGTCAGTATCAGTGTCAGTGTCAGTGTCAGTGTCAGTGTCAGTGTCAGTGTCAGTGTCAATGTCAGTGTCAATGTCAATGTCAATGTCAATGTCAATGTCAATGTCAATGTCAATGTCAATGTCAATGTCAATGTCAATGTCAATGTCAATGTCAATGTCAATGTCAATGTCAATGTCAATGTCAATGTCAATGTCAATGTCAATGTCAATGTCAATGTCAATGTCAATGTCAATGTCAATGTCAATGTCAATGTCAATGTCAATGTCAATGTCAATGTCAATGTCAATGTCAATGTCAATGTCAATGTCAATGTCAATGTCAATGTCAATGTCAATGTCAATGTCAATGTCAATGTCAATGTCAATGTCAATGTCAATGTCAATGTCAATGTCAATGTCAATGTCAATGTCAATGTCAATGTCAATGTCAATGTCAATGTCAATGTCAATGTCAATGTCAATGTCAATGTCAATGTCAATGTCAATGTCAATGTCAATGTCAATGTCAATGTCAATGTCAATGTCAATGTCAATGTCAATGTCAATGTCAATGTCAATGTCAATGTCAATGTCAATGTCAATGTCAATGTCAATGTCAATGTCAATGTCAATGTCAATGTCAATGTCAATGTCAATGTCAATGTCAATGTCAATGTCAATGTCAATGTCAATGTCAATGTCAATGTCAATGTCAAGGCGAATGTCAATGCGAATGTCAATGCGAATGTCAATGTCAATGTCAATGTCAATGTCAATGTCAATGTCAATATCAATGTCAATGTCAACGTGAATGTGAGTGTCAATGTCAATGTGAATGTCAAAGTGAATGTCAATGTGAATGTCAATGTGAATGTCAATGCGAATGTCAATGCGAATGTCAATGCGAATGTCAATGCGATGGTCAATGCGAATGTCAATGCGAATGTCAATGCGAATGTCAATGCGAATGTCAATGCGAATGTCAATGCGAATGTCAATGCGAATGTCAATGCGAATGTCAATGCGAATGTCAATGCGAATGTCAATGCGATGGTCAATGCGAATGTCAATGCGAATGTCAATGCGAATGTCAATGCGATTGTCAATGTCAATGTCAATGTCAATGTCAATGTCAATGTCAATGTCAATGTCAATGTCAATGTCAATGTCAATGTCAATGTCAATGTCATTGTCAATGTCAATGTCAATGTCAATGCGAATGCGAATGTGAATGTGAATGCGATTGTCAATGTCAATGTCAATGTCAATGTCAATGTCAATGTCAATGTCAATGTCAATGTCAATGTCAAAGTGAATGTCAATGTGAATGTCAATGTGAATGTCAATGCGAATGTCAATGCGAATGTCAATGCGAATGTCAATGCGATGGTCAATGCGAATGTCAATGCGAATGTCAATGCGAATGTCAATGCGAATGTCAATGCGAATGTCAATGCGAATGTCAATGCGAATGTCAATGCGAATGTCAATGCGAATGTCAATGCGAATGTCAATGCGAATGTCAATGCGAATGTCAATGTCGATGTGATTGTCGATGCGAATGTCGATGTGAATGTCGATGTGAATGTCGATGTGCATGTCGATGTCGATGTCGATGTCAATGTCAATGTCAATGTCAATGTCAATGTCAATGTCAATGTCAATGTCAATGTCAATGTCAATGTCAATGTCAATGTCAATGTCAATGTCAAGGCGAATGTCAATGCGAATGTCAATGCGAATGTCAATGTCAATGTCAATGTCAATGTCAATGTCAATGTCAATATCAATGTCAATGTCAACGTGAATGTGAGTGTCAATGTCAATGTGAATGTCAAAGTGAATGTCAATGTGAATGTCAATGTGAATGTCAATGCGAATGTCAATGCGAATGTCAATGCGAATGTCAATGCGATGGTCAATGCGAATGTCAATGCGAATGTCAATGCGAATGTCAATGCGATGGTCAATGCGAATGTCAATGCGAATGTCAATGCGAATGTCAATGCGATTGTCAATGTCAATGTCAATGTCAATGTCAATGTCAATGTCAATGTCAATGTCAATGTCAATGTCAATGTCAATGTCAATGTCATTGTCAATGTCAATGTCAATGTCAATGCGAATGCGAATGTGAATGTGAATGCGATTGTCAATGTCAATGTCAATGTCAATGTCAATGTCAATGTCAATGTCAATGTCAATGTCAATGTCAATGTCAATGTCAATGTCAATGTCAATGTCAATGTCAATGTCAATGTCAATGTCAATGTCAATGTCAAAGTGAATGTCAATGTGAATGTCAATGTGAATGTCAATGCGAATGTCAATGCGAATGTCAATGCGAATGTCAATGCGATGGTCAATGCGAATGTCAATGCGAATGTCAATGTGAATGTCAAAGTGAATGTCAATGCGAATGTCAATGCGAATGTCAATGCGAATGTCAATGCGATGGTCAATGCGAATGTCAATGCGAATGTCAATGTGAATGTCAAAGTGAATGTCAATGTGAATGTCAATGTGAATGTCAATGTGAATGTCAATGCGAATGTCAATGCGAATGTCAATGCGAATGTTGTAACCGTGAAATTTTTATTCTTTTATTCATTCAATATTCTAACAATTCAATGAGGATTCGAACCTCCATGTGATGGATAGCGGAAAAGTCTGGGTGAAGGATTGAATCTTGCTAGCGATATCTGGTAAAAGGATGATATATTCTTTAGTGCAATTACAAGAGCGTGTACGAATTTAGTTGGAATATCCAAGCGAAGTTTGGTTATCGGTCGATGACAGTTAGTCTTTTTAGAGCATTTGCTCTCGCAATTAATGAACGATTTAATACGCGCCGAGAGTCCGCCGTCGGACTATGCGTTGACGCTACGTCTGGTTACAAATGGTCCTTAACCTTAAAATATTATGACGTTGAAGACAATTAAATTCTTTAATACTGCGCATATGATCCTCGAGATGACGATCCCGATCGACTAGTCAATGTTACGCGTAAGGTTGAGGCGAATTGTTCGCCGATCATGTGCTCCACCGAATTACTTAGATGGAACACACGAACAGAGACCTCACCCAACCTCTGATACTCCTAAACACCTAAGAGGCACTCTTCAGCAACATACGTGGACTCAGAGTACCTTCCAGTGTAGTAGGAATACCCTCAATCGTATATGATTCCCCTACTCTGAATGTGGTCGTCACCCACTCGCAAGATATAGATTGAAATGAACTGTTACTAATTATTCATCGATTGGCATCATTAAGAACAAGTAGGACCGTTTCACTACCCAGGCGACCGGCCGAGTTATCAGATGATACGCATGGGTCAAAACAAGCACTAAACCTCGACTTCTCCGCCACACCTAAGAATTACTCCTCAGCACGGTTCGTGGACTCAGAGTATATTCCGGTGTCGATAGAAAAATCTTAGTCGTGTAAAATCCTCTCCTCCAACTGATACCGATCTACCGAATACTAACGTCGCTCCGTTCTGGCTACAAACAGAAGATGAACGGAGTCAACACAAATTAGAAGTTTTCCCGTATTAATTAACGGTTTATTGATCATACGCTTATACAATTGAACCAGTTTACTACTCATGCGACCGGCTGAATTCTCAGATGGTTCGCATGCAATAGAAACAACACTAGCCTCAGATCCTCCTCGACGCTCAAGAAGCACTCATCAGCACAATTGTGGACTCAGAGTGACCTCTAGCATCTATAGACTCACATCAGCCGTGTAAATTCAATGTCCTATCAACAGATAAATAAAGGAAACTCAAACCGTATTCCCAGGACGACTAATACCACAACAATATTTGTAGGTTACAGTAAACGTGAACTTGAAATTATAACGATGAGGTGACGACGACGCATTCCTGACTTTATCTACGATTTATTCAATCCCGAAGATCAATAGTGGTGTCCGTCCAACGAATATCGTGAAGCTAAATAAAGGACTCGCTGTCCATCAAATTTATTTAAATTCTTTAAACACGCGATTGCTCGTGGCAATATACACCTCTCGGGTTCGCGTTAACAATATTAATATTTATTTGAATTGAAGAAATAATGACTACTACGCTGTTACAATCGGAGTACGTATCGGTGACTACGTTAAACAGTGCCGCGAAGCGGTTTGCAATCGCGACTCCTCGGTTTGAGGCGCGTACGTATCGAGGTTGAATAGACAGCTTGTCTAGTACAACAGGACGGTTTGGCCTTCCGAATACGCACCGGTTATCGTCGAACGGACACCTCGCGAAAAGCGTGTTTACTGGATCGCTTCCAGACGTAGAGTGATCTACCCGCTGGTCTCATCGATCTCCTCGATTGTCATCGAGTGGGGATCGATGCGCACGCAACCGTAGTTAGTGGGGAGATCCCGTGATCTTCCACTCACACGCGTATCGTGTGTGATGTCACGGTTCGTCGTTGTAAGAGCGATTTCCTTGCTTTGACAATCGCGAAGTGTCGGTATGTAACCAGCACGGTTACAATGTCAATGCGATGGTCAATGCGAATGTCAAGGCGAATGTCAATGCGAATGTCAATGCGAATGTCAATGCGAATGTCAATGCGAATGTCAATGCGAATGTCAATGCGAATGTCAATGCGAATGTCAATGCGAATGTCAATGCGAATGTCAATGTCAATGTCGATGTGATTGTCGATGCGAATGTCGATGTGAATGTCGATGTGAATGTCAAAGTGAATGTCAATGTGAATGTCAATGCGAATGTCAATGCGAATGTCAATGCGAATGTCCATGCGAATGTCGATGTGAATGTCGATGTGAATGTCGATGTGCATGTCGATGTGAATGTCAATGTCAATGTTAATGTCAATGTCAATGTCAATGTCAATGTCAATGTCAATGTCAATGTCAATGTCAATGTCAATGTCAATGTCAATGTCAATGTCAATGTCAATGTCAATGTCAATGTCAATGTCAATGTCAATGTCAATGTCAATGTCAATGTCAATGTCAATGTCAATGTCAATGTCAATGTCAATGTCAATGTCAATGTCAATGTCAATGTCAATGTCAATGTCAATGTCAATGTCAATGTCAATGTCAATGTCAATGTCAATGTCAATGTCAATGTCAATGTCAATGTCAATGTCAATGTCAATGTCAATGTCAATGTCAATGTCAATGTCAATGTCAATGTCAATGTCAATGTCAATGTCAATGTCAATGTCAATGTCAATGTCAATGTCAATGTCAATGTCAATGTCAATGTCAATGTCAATGTCAATGTCAATGTCAATGTCAATGTCAATGTCAATGTCAATGTCAATGTCAATGTCAATGTCAATGTCAATGTCAATGTCAATGTCAATGTCAATGTCAATGTCAATGTCAATGTCAATGTCAATGTCAATGTCAATGTCAATGTCAATGTCAATGTCAATGTCAATGTCAATGTCAATGTCAATGTCAATGTCAATGTCAATGTCAATGTCAATGTCAATGTCAATGTCAATGTCAATGTCAATGTCAATGTCAATGTCAATGTCAATGTCAATGTCAATGTCAATGTCAATGTCAATGTCAATGTCAATGTCAATGTCAATGTCAATGTCAATGTCAATGTCAATGTCAATGTCAATGTCAATGTCAATGTCAATGTCAATGTCAATGTCAATGTCAATGTCAATGTCAATGTCAATGTCAATGTCAATGTCAATGTCAATGTCAATGTCAATGTCAATGTCAATGTCAATGTCAATGTCAATGTCAATGTCAATGTCAATGTCAATGTCAATGTCAATGTCAATGTCAATGTCAATGTCAATGTCAATGTCAATGTCAATGTCAATGTCAATGTCAATGTCAATGTCAATGTCAATGTCAATGTCAATGTCAATGTCAATGTCAATGTCAATGTCAATGTCAATGTCAATGTCAATGTCAATGTCAATGTCAATGTCAATGTCAATGTCAATGTCAATGTCAATGTCAATGTCAATGTCAATGTCAATGTCAATGTCAATGTCAATGTCAATGTCAATGTCAATGTCAATGTCAATGTCAATGTCAATGTCAATGTCAATGTCAATGTCAATGTCAATGTCAATGTCAATGTCAATGTCAATGTCAATGTCAATGTCAATGTCAATGTCAATGTCAATGTCAATGTCAATGTCAATGTCAATGTCAATGTCAATGTCAATGTCAATGTCAATGTCAATGTCAATGTCAATGTCAATGTCAATGTCAATGTCAATGTCAATGTCAATGTCAATGTCAATGTCAATGTCAATGTCAATGTCAATGTCAATGTCAATGTCAATGTCAATGTCAATGTCAATGTCAATGTCAATGTCAATGTCAATGTCAATGTCAATGTCAATGTCAATGTCAATGTCAATGTCAATGTCAATGTCAATGTCAATGTCAATGTCAATGTCAATGTCAATGTCAATGTCAATGTCAATGTCAATGTCAATGTCAATGTCAATGTCAATGTCAATGTCAATGTCAATGTCAATGTCAATGTCAATGTCAATGTCAATGTCAATGTCAATGTCAATGTCAATGTCAATGTCAATGTCAATGTCAATGTCAATGTCAATGTCAATGTCAATGTCAATGTCAATGTCAATGTCAATGTCAATGTCAATGTCAATGTCAATGTCAATGTCAATGTCAATGTCAATGTCAATGTCAATGTCAATGTCAATGTCAATGTCAATGTCAATGTCAATGTCAATGTCAATGTCAATGTCAATGTCAATGTCAATGTCAATGTCAATGTCAATGTCAATGTCAATGCGAATGTCAATGCGAATGTCCATGCGAATGTCGATGTGAATGTCGATGTGAATGTCGATGTGAATGTCGATGTCAATGTCAATGTCAATGTCAATGTCAATGTCAATGTCAATGTCAATGTCAATGTCAATGTGAACGTCAATGTCAATGTCAATGTCAATGTGAACGTCAATGTGAACGTCAATGTGAATGTCAATGTGAATGTCAGTGTCAGTGTCAGTGTCAGTGTCAGTGTCAGTGTCAGTGGCAGTGTCAGTGTCAGTGTCAGTGGCAGTGTCAGTGTCAGTGTCAGTGTCAGTGTCATTGTCAATGTCAACGTGAATGTGAGTGTCAATGTCAATGTGAATGTCAAAGTGAATGTCAATGTGAATGTCAATGTGAATGTCAATGCGAATGTCAATGCGAATGTCAATGCGAATGTCAATGCGATGGTCAATGCGAATGTCAATGCGAATGTCAATGCGAATGTCAATGCGAATGTCAATGCGAATGTCAATGCGAATGTCAATGCGAATGTCAATGCGAATGTCAATGCGAATGTCAATGTCAATGTCAATGTCAATGTCAATGTCAATGTCAATGTCAATGTCAATGTCAATGTCAATGTCAATGTCAATGTCAATGTCAATGTCAATGTCAATGTCAATGTCAATGTCAATGTCAATGTCAATGTCAATGTCAATGTCAATGTCAATGTCAATGTCAATGTCAATGTCAATGTCAATGTCAATGTCAATGTCAATGTCAATGTCAATGTCAATGTCAATGTCAATGTCAATGTCAATGTCAATGTCAATGTCAATGTCAATGTCAATGTCAATGTCAATGTCAATGTCAATGTCAATATCAATGTCAATGTCAACGTGAATGTGAGTGTCAATGTCAATGTGAATGTCAAAGTGAATGTCAATGTGAATGTCAATGTGAATGTCAATGTGAATGTCAATGCGAATGTCAATGCGAATGTCAATGCGAATGTCAATGCGATGGTCAATGCGAATGTCAAGGCGAATGTCAATGGGAATGTCAATGCGAATGTCAATGCGAATGTCAATGCGAATGTCAATGCGAATGTCAATGCGAATGTCAATGCGAATGTCAATGCGAATGTCAATGTCAATGTCGATGTGATTGTCGATGCGAATGTCGATGCGAATGTCGATGTGAATGTCAAAGTGAATGTCAATGTCAATGTCAATGTCAATGTCAATGTCAATGTCAATGTCAATGTCAATGTCAATGTCAATGTCAATGTCAATGTCAATGTCAATGTCAATGTCAATGTCAATGTCAATGTCAATGTCAATGTCAATGTCAATGTCAATGTCAATGTCAATGTCAATGTCAATGTCAATGTCAATGTCAATGTCAATGTCAATGTCAATGTCAATGTCAATGTCAATGTCAATGTCAATGTCAATGTCAATGTCAATGTCAATGTCAATGTCAATGTCAATGTCAATGTCAATGTCAATGTCAATGTCAATGTCAATGTCAATGTCAATGTCAATGTCAATGTCAATGTCAATGTCAATGTCAATGTCAATGTCAATGTCAATGTCAATGTCAATGTCAATGTCAATGTCAATGTCAATGTCAATGTCAATGTCAATGTCAATGTCAATGTCAATGTCAATGTCAATGTCAATGTCAATGTCAATGTCAATGTCAATGTCAATGTCAATGTCAATGTCAATGTCAATGTCAATGTCAATGTCAATGTCAATGTCAATGTCAATGTCAATGTCAATGTCAATGTCAATGTCAATGTCAATGTCAATGTCAATGTCAATGTCAATGTCAATGTCAATGTCAATGTCAATGTCAATGTCAATGTCAATGTCAATGTCAATGTCAATGTCAATGTCAATGTCAATGTCAATGTCAATGTCAATGTCAATGTCAATGTCAATGTCAATGTCAATGTCAATGTCAATGTCAATGTCAATGTCAATGTCAATGTCAATGTCAATGTCAATGTCAATGTCAATGTCAATGTCAATGTCAATGTCAATGTCAATGTCAATGTCAATGTCAATGTCAATGTCAATGTCAATGTCAATGTCAATGTCAATGTCAATGTCAATGTCAATGTCAATGTCAATGTCAATGTCAATGTCAATGTCAATGTCAATGTCAATGTCAATGTCAATGTCAATGTCAATGTCAATGTCAATGTCAATGTCAATGTCAATGTCAATGTCAATGTCAATGTCAATGTCAATGTCAATGTCAATGTCAATGTCAATGTCAATGTCAATGTCAATGTCAATGTCAATGTCAATGTCAATGTCAATGCGAATGTCAATGCGAATGTCCATGCGAATGTCGATGTGAATGTCGATGTGAATGTCGATGTGAATGTCGATGTCAATGTCAATGTCAATGTCAATGTCAATGTCAATGTCAATGTCAATGTCAATGTCAATGTGAACGTCAATGTCAATGTCAATGTCAATGTGAACGTCAATGTGAACGTCAATGTGAATGTCAATGTGAATGTCAGTGTCAGTGTCAGTGTCAGTGTCAGTGTCAGTGTCAGTGGCAGTGTCAGTGTCAGTGTCAGTGGCAGTGTCAGTGTCAGTGTCAGTGTCAGTGTCATTGTCAATGTCAACGTGAATGTGAGTGTCAATGTCAATGTGAATGTCAAAGTGAATGTCAATGTGAATGTCAATGTGAATGTCAATGCGAATGTCAATGCGAATGTCAATGCGAATGTCAATGCGATGGTCAATGCGAATGTCAATGCGAATGTCAATGCGAATGTCAATGCGAATGTCAATGCGAATGTCAATGCGAATGTCAATCCGAATGTCAATGCGAATGTCAATGCGAATGTCAATGCGAATGTCAATGCGAATGTCAATGTCAATGTCAATGTCAATGTCAATGTCAATGTCAATGTCAATGTCAATGTCAATGTCAATGTCAATGTCAATGTCAATGTCAATGTCAATGTCAATGTCAATGTCAATGTCAATGTCAATGTCAATGTCAATGTCAATGTCAATGTCAATGTCAATGTCAATGTCAATGTCAATGTCAATGTCAATGTCAATGTCAATGTCAATGTCAATGTCAATGTCAATGTCAATGTCAATGTCAATGTCAATGTCAATGTCAATGTCAATGTCAATGTCAATATCAATGTCAATGTCAACGTGAATGTGAGTGTCAATGTCAATGTGAATGTCAAAGTGAATGTCAATGTGAATGTCAATGTGAATGTCAATGTGAATGTCAATGCGAATGTCAATGCGAATGTCAATGCGAATGTCAATGCGATGGTCAATGCGAATGTCAAGGCGAATGTCAATGGGAATGTCAATGCGAATGTCAATGCGAATGTCAATGCGAATGTCAATGCGAATGTCAATGCGAATGTCAATGCGAATGTCAATGCGAATGTCAATGTCAATGTCGATGTGATTGTCGATGCGAATGTCGATGCGAATGTCGATGTGAATGTCAAAGTGAATGTCAATGTCAATGTCAATGTCAATGTCAATGTCAATGTCAATGTCAATGTCAATGTCAATGTCAATGTCAATGTCAATGTCAATGTCAATGTCAATGTCAATGTCAATGTCAATGTCAATGTCAATGTCAATGTCAATGTCAATGTCAATGTCAATGTCAATGTCAATGTCAATGTCAATGTCAATGTCAATGTCAATGTCAATGTCAATGTCAATGTCAATGTCAATGTCAATGTCAATGTCAATGTCAATGTCAATGTCAATGTCAATGTCAATGTCAATGTCAATGTCAATGTCAATGTCAATGTCAATGTCAATGTCAATGTCAATGTCAATGTCAATGTCAATGTCAATGTCAATGTCAATGTCAATGTCAATGTCAATGTCAATGTCAATGTCAATGTCAATGTCAATGTCAATGTCAATGTCAATGTCAATGTCAATGTCAATGTCAATGTCAATGTCAATGTCAATGTCAATGTCAATGTCAATGTCAATGTCAATGTCAATGTCAATGTCAATGTCAATGTCAATGTCAATGTCAATGTCAATGTCAATGTCAATGTCAATGTCAATGTCAATGTCAATGTCAATGTCAATGTCAATGTCAATGTCAATGTCAATGTCAATGTCAATGTCAATGTCAATGTCAATGTCAATGTCAATGTCAATGTCAATGTCAATGTCAATGTCAATGTCAATGTCAATGTCAATGTCAATGTCAATGTCAATGTCAATGTCAATGTCAATGTCAATGTCAATGTCAATGTCAATGTCAATGTCAATGTCAATGTCAATGTCAATGTCAATGTCAATGTCAATGTCAATGTCAATGTCAATGTCAATGTCAATGTCAATGTCAATGTCAATGTCAATGTCAATGTCAATGTCAATGTCAATGTCAATGTCAATGTCAATGTCAATGTCAATGTCAATGTCAATGTCAATGTCAATGTCAATGTCAATGTCAATGTCAATGTCAATGCGAATGTCAATGCGAATGTCAATGCGAATGTCGATGTGAATGTCGATGTGAATGTCGATGTGAATGTCGATGTCAATGTCAATGTCAATGTCAATGTCAATGTCAATGTCAATGTCAATGTCAATGTCAATGTGAACGTCAATGTCAATGTCAATGTCAATGTGAACGTCAATGTGAACGTCAATGTGAATGTCAATGTGAATGTCAGTGTCAGTGTCAGTGTCAGTGTCAGTGTCAGTGTCAGTGGCAGTGTCAGTGTCAGTGTCAGTGGCAGTGTCAGTGTCAGTGTCAGTGTCAGTGTCATTGTCAATGTCATTGTCATTGTCAATGTCAATGTCAATGTCAATGCGAATGCGAATGTGAATGTGAATGCGATTGTCAATGTCAATGTCAATGTCAATGTCATTGTCAATGTCAATGTCAATGTCAATGCGAATGCGAATGTGAATGTGAATGCGATTGTCAATGTCAATGTCAATGTCAATGTCAATGTCAATGTCAATGTCAATGTCAATGTCAATGTCATTGTCAATGTCAATGTCAATGTCAATGTCAATGTCAATGTCAATGTCAATGTCAATGTCAATGTCAATGTCAATGTCAATGTCAATATCAATGTCAATGTCAACGTGAATGTGAGTGTCAATGTCAATGTCAATGTCAATGTCAATGTCAATGTCAATGTCAATGTCAATGTCAATGTCAATGTCAATGTCAATGTCAATGTCAATGTCAATGTCAATGTCAATGTCAATGTCAATGTCAATGTCAATGTCAATGTCAATGTCAATGTCAATGTCAATGTCAATGTCAATGTCAATGTCAATGTCAATGTCAATGTCAATGTCAATGTCAATGTCAATGTCAATGTCAATGTCAATGTCAATGTCAATGTCAATGTCAATGTCAATGTCAATGTCAATGTCAATGTCAATGTCAATGTCAATGTCAATGTCAATGTCAATGTCAATGTCAATGTCAATGTCAATGTCAATGTCAATGTCAATGTCAATGTCAATGTCAATGTCAATGTCAATGTCAATGTCAATGTCAATGTCAATGTCAATGTCAATGTCAATGTCAATGTCAATGTCAATGTCAATGTCAATGTCAATGTCAATGTCAATGTCAATGTCAATGTCAATGTCAATGTCAATGTCAATGTCAATGTCAATGTCAATGTCAATGTCAATGTCAATGTCAATGTCAATGTCAATGTCAATGTCAATGTCAATGTCAATGTCAATGTCAATGTCAATGTCAATGTCAATGTCAATGTCAATGTCAATGTCAATGTCAATGTCAATGTCAATGTCAATGTCAATGTCAATGTCAATGTCAATGTCAATGTCAATGTCAATGTCAATGTCAATGTCAATGTCAATGTCAATGTCAATGTCAATGTCAATGTCAATGTCAATGTCAATGTCAATGTCAATGTCAATGTCAATGTCAATGCGAATGTCAATGCGAATGTCAATGCGAATGTCGATGTGAATGTCGATGTGAATGTCGATGTGAATGTCGATGTCAATGTCAATGTCAATGTCAATGTCAATGTCAATGTCAATGTCAATGTCAATGTCAATGTCAATGTCAATGTCAATGTCAATGTCAATGTCAATGTCAATGTCAATGTCAATGTCAATGTCAATGTCAATGTCAATGTCAATGTCAATGTCAATGTCAATGTCAATGTCAATGTCAATGTCAATGTCAATGTCAATGTCAATGTCAATGCGAATGTCAATGCGAATGTCAATGCGAATGTCGATGTGAATGTCGATGTGAATGTCGATGTGAATGTCGATGTCAATGTCAATGTCAATGTCAATGTCAATGTCAATGTCAATGTCAATGTCAATGTCAATGTGAACGTCAATGTCAATGTCAATGTCAATGTGAACGTCAATGTGAACGTCAATGTGAATGTCAATGTGAATGTCAGTGTCAGTGTCAGTGTCAGTGTCAGTGTCAGTGTCAGTGGCAGTGTCAGTGTCAGTGTCAGTGGCAGTGTCAGTGTCAGTGTCAGTGTCAGTGTCATTGTCAATGTCATTGTCATTGTCAATGTCAATGTCAATGTCAATGCGAATGCGAATGTGAATGTGAATGCGATTGTCAATGTCAATGTCAATGTCAATGTCAATGTCAATGTCATTGTCAATGTCAATGTCAATGTCAATGCGAATGCGAATGTGAATGTGAATGCGATTGTCAATGTCAATGTCAATGTCAATGTCAATGTCAATGTCAATGTCAATGTCAATGTCATTGTCAATGTCAATGTCAATGTCAATGTCAATGTCAATGTCAATGTCAATGTCAATGTCAATGTCAATGTCAATGAAATGTCAATATCAATGTCAATGTCAACGTGAATGTGAGTGTCAATGTCAATGTGAATGTCAAAGTGAATGTCAATGTGAATGTCAATGTGAATGTCAATGCGAATGTCAATGCGAATGTCAATGCGAATGTCAATGCGATGGTCAATGCGAATGTCAATGCGAATGTCAATGCGAATGTCAATGCGAATGTCAATGCGAATGTCAATCCGAATGTCAATGCGAATGTCAATGCGAATGTCAATGCGAATGTCAATGCGAATGTCAATGCGAATGTCAATGTCAATGTCAATGTCAATGTCAATGTCAATGTCAATGTCAATGTCAATGTCAATGTCAATGTCAATGTCAATGTCAATGTCAATGTCAATGTCAATGTCAATGTCAATGTCAATGTCAATGTCAATGTCAATGTCAATGTCAATGTCAATGTCAATGTCAATGTCAATGTCAATGTCAATGTCAATGTCAATGTCAATGTCAATGTCAATGTCAATGTCAATGTCAATGTCAATGTCAATGTCAATGTCAATGTCAATGTCAATGTCAATGTCAATGTCAATGTCAATGTCAATATCAATGTCAATGTCAACGTGAATGTGAGTGTCAATGTCAATGTGAATGTCAAAGTGAATGTCAATGTGAATGTCAATGTGAATGTCAATGTGAATGTCAATGCGAATGTCAATGCGAATGTCAATGCGAATGTCAATGCGATGGTCAATGCGAATGTCAAGGCGAATGTCAATGGGAATGTCAATGCGAATGTCAATGCGAATGTCAATGCGAATGTCAATGCGAATGTCAATGCGAATGTCAATGCGAATGTCAATGCGAATGTCAATGCGAATGTCAATGTCAATGTCGATGTGATTGTCGATGCGAATGTCGATGCGAATGTCGATGTGAATGTCAAAGTGAATGTCAATGTGAATGTCAATGCGAATGTCAATGCGAATGTCAATGCGAATGTCCATGCGAATGTCGATGTGAATGTCGATGTGAATGTCGATGTGCATGTCGATGTGAATGTCAATGTCAATGTTAATGTCAATGTCAATGTCAATGTCAATGTCAATGTCAATGTCAATGTCAATGTCAATGTGAATGTGAATGTGAATGTGAATGTGAATGTGAATGTGAATGTGAATGTGAATGTGAATGTGAATGTGAATGTGAATGTGAATGTGAATGTGAATGTGAAGTTGAATGTGAATGTGAATGTGAATGTGAATGTGAATGTGAATGTGAATGTGAATGTGAATGTGAATGTGAATGTGAATGTGAATGTGAATGTGAATGTGAATGTGAATGTCATGTCAATGTCAATGTCAATGTCAATGTCAATGTCAATGTCAATGTGAATGTGAATGTGAATGTGAATGTGAATGTGAATGTGAATGTGAATGTGAATGTGAATGTGAATGTGAATGTGAATGTGAATGTGAATGTGAATGTGAATGTGAATGTGAATGTGAATGTGAATGTGAATGTGAATGTGAATGTGAATGTGAATGTGAATGTGAATGTGAATGTGAATGTGAATGTCATGTCAATGTCAGTGTCAGTGTCAGTGAAAGTGTCAATGTCAATGTCAATGTCAATGTCAATGTCAATGTCAATGTCAATGTCAATGTCAATGTCAATGTCAATGTCAATGTCAATGTCAATGTCAATGTCAATGTCAATGTCAATGTCAATGTCAATGTCAATGTCAATGTCAATGTCAATGTCAATGTCAATGTCAATGTCAATGTCAATGTCAATGTCAATGTCAATGTCAATGTCAATGTCAATGTCAATGTCAATGTCAATGTCAATGTCAATGTCAATGTCAATGTCAATGTCAATGTCAATGTCAATGTCAATGTCAATGTCAATGTCAATGTCAATGTCAATGTCAATGTCAATGTCAATGTCAATGTCAATGTCAATGTCAATGTCAATGTCAATGTCAATGTCAATGTCAATGTCAATGTCAATGTCAATGTCAATGTCAATGTCAATGTCAATGTCAATGTCAATGTCAATGTCAATGTCAATGTCAATGTCAATGTCAATGTCAATGTCAATGCGAATGTCAATGCGAATGTCAATGCGAATGTCGATGTGAATGTCGATGTGAATGTCGATGTGAATGTCGATGTCAATGTCAATGTCAATGTCAATGTCAATGTCAATGTCAATGTCAATGTCAATGTCAATGTGAACGTCAATGTCAATGTCAATGTCAATGTGAACGTCAATGTGAACGTCAATGTGAATGTCAATGTGAATGTCAGTGTCAGTGTCAGTGTCAGTGTCAGTGTCAGTGTCAGTGGCAGTGTCAGTGTCAGTGTCAGTGGCAGTGTCAGTGTCAGTGTCAGTGTCAGTGTCATTGTCAATGTCATTGTCATTGTCAATGTCAATGTCAATGTCAATGCGAATGCGAATGTGAATGTGAATGCGATTGTCAATGTCAATGTCAATGTCAATGTCATTGTCAATGTCAATGTCAATGTCAATGCGAATGCGAATGTGAATGTGAATGCGATTGTCAATGTCAATGTCAATGTCAATGTCAATGTCAATGTCAATGTCAATGTCAATGTCAATGTCATTGTCAATGTCAATGTCAATGTCAATGTCAATGTCAATGTCAATGTCAATGTCAATGTCAATGTCAATGTCAATGTCAATGTCAATGTCAATATCAATGTCAATGTCAACGTGAATGTGAGTGTCAATGTCAATGTGAATGTCAAAGTGAATGTCAATGTGAATGTCAATGTGAATGTCAATGCGAATGTCAATGCGAATGTCAATGCGAATGTCAATGCGATGGTCAATGCGAATGTCAATGCGAATGTCAATGCGAATGTCAATGTCAATGTCAATGTCAATGTCAATGTCAATGTCAATGTCAATGTCAATGTCAATGTCAATGTCAATGTCAATGTCAATGTCAATGTCAATGTCAATGTCAATGTCAATGTCAATGTCAATGTCAATGTCAATGTCAATGTCAATGTCAATGTCAATGTCAATGCGAATGCGAATGTGAATGTGAATGCGATTGTCAATGTCAATGTCAATGTCAATGTCAATGTCAATGTCATTGTCAATGTCAATGTCAATGTCAATGCGAATGCGAATGTGAATGTGAATGCGATTGTCAATGTCAATGTCAATGTCAATGTCAATGTCAATGTCAATGTCAATGTCAATGTCAATGTCATTGTCAATGTCAATGTCAATGTCAATGTCAATGTCAATGTC
This sequence comes from Lasioglossum villosulum, assembly GCA_963971365.1. NCBI lineage: Eukaryota > Metazoa > Arthropoda > Insecta > Hymenoptera > Halictidae > Lasioglossum > Lasioglossum villosulum. The sequence continues at coordinate 19,907,121 of OZ020496.1, read as the reverse complement.
AATGTCAATGTCAATGTCAATGTCAATGTCAATGTCAATGTCAATATCAATGTTGTTACGAGCCAGGGCCGCGAGCAGCACGAGCGGCCGGCGAAGGGTTATTACCCTGGGAGTATGGTTAAAAACTGTTAGTTAAAGCGGACGATCCTTGATACGATTGTCAGGTTGCCGCTAGTATGAGTGAAGTTTCAGGGATGAACCTACGTGTGAATGGGGAACTCTGACTTGAGAGATTATTAAGGAGGTTATAGAGTTTAGCGGACGCACCTTGATGCGATTGTCAGGGAGCCGCTAGTAGGTTGGATTCAAGGGAAAAACGGACGATCCTTGATACGATTGTCAGGTTGCCGTTTAATTTGTGTGTGGACGTATAGGTAATGTGGATGATCCCAATATGAAATCTGGTAGGTACTAGGTTGGAAAATATCCCGATTAGGCGATTGGAATGTCGTCTAAGAGTTTGATAGGTGATGGGGTTGTTAGTAAGCCTCGTAACAAGTATAATTTAATTGATACAATCCGAGCGGTAAGATTGTATCATGTGGGAACGTTCAACTACTAAATTAGGATTGGTATAACAATAATTAAGGGTTGAAAGAAATTAGAAGTGAGTAGGTAAAATTTAGATATATTCAAAATCGTTATAGTTTACAATGAAATATATGTGTATGTGTCGCGAGATAGTGTGTGCGAGAATAAAAGAATATTACCTAGGTTGCTCGATGTTGACGCACTGGCAAGATGCGGGGGTTTCGAAGCGATTTTACTAAATGCCTTAATAGATTTATTACCGGACTACGGAATCTATACGGTTTAAAGGTTGGTCCGAAGGGGAACTTTAGCCCGATCTTACTGGAAATCGACTTACGAAAATACAGCACGACGCGACACGATTCGTGACTATGGAAGTACTGCCCCCTGAGTGTAAAAATGTACGGGTTTATATACCCCAAAATTGAAGGGGGTGGTATGTTCATGATCTAATCGCCGCTTAGGACCAGACTCTAGTTTTTGTCGATTTCCATTAAGTCGAGCCAGAAGTCGGTTTTCGTTAAAAGGGATCAACTAAGATATGAAAAGGTTATCTAGGACGTTTCCTGCCAGAGACGATTTTTGAAGAGATTCCTGTGGGAAAGTCAACGAAATCTGTTCGCTAACCGTCACATCTCCCCACCAAGAGGAAACATCGCGGTTCGCGTGATGCTTTCTCATCAGGAAGGAAACGTCCTAAGTACCACAGATTTGAAGTAAAAATAAAAATAGAAAAAAAATTTTGGAGCAAACAAACGAGTCACAGGAAAAGGAGAAAGAAAAATTGTATCGGTGTAGTGTGTTGTGTGTATACTTATAGGCTAGGTGTGTCGATTAGGTCGGGACTGTGTAACCCAGTTGGACCCAACCCTGGGCGATATCGTGTGGCGGCTGGCCCGAATGTTTGTTGAATCATTTTCCTTCTGGGGTTGGTAGTGTTGTCAGCGGCAGCCGGAGTAGATAAAAAGGATTGTTATGGAGTTCTTCCGTCTACTGCTATATTACGGATTCTGACTATATTTGTTATTAGTTCTGATAAATAATCTCCATATTTCTTCAAATTTGTACCAGTTGGAAATGAATTTGGTTCTCGAGCCTGTTTGCCAAAAACCAGTTCGTACGGTGTAAAGTTGGTAGCTTAATGAACTGACGTATTGTAAGAGAACATTGCAAAAGGGATTAATAAATCCCAGTCTTCGTAATTCTCCATGTAATGCTTCAGATATTCTGTGAGGACAATATGACTTCGTTCCAGCGATCTATTAGTTTGAGGTCGGTATCCTGAGGTGGTGATTTGTTTGATTTTGAATATTTCTGACAGGTTTGTCATAAGATTTCCAATAAAGCTGGTTCCCTTATCCGTGAGAATTGCTCGTGGTGTCCCATAAATTGCAATAAAATGTCGTGCAAAAGCATCTGCAATGGTGGCGGCTCGGATATTCGGTATCGCTACCGCAATGCAATATTTAGTTAGATTATCCTGTATGGTGAGGATGTGTCGATTTCCGCCAGGTGTGATTGGTAAAGGTCCAACTGTATTCAAGGAAATTTTGTCAAATGCGTCTAACGGTGTGTCGGTGATCAGCATAGGCTGACGAGTCTTTATTCTGGTTAGTTTCTGTTCCTGGCAACTTCTGCATTTTCGGATATATTCTTGAATTTCGTTGCGCATCTGAGGCCAATGAAATCTTGAACGGATGTGATTATAAGTTTTTGTAACTCCCTTATGTCCTCCTATTAAGCTATCATGTGCTTCATGAATGATTTCTTGTCTGTCTTCTACGGAAGGCGTTGTAATGATACAATTACATATTGTAATTTGATAAGATGAGTCTGTAAAGACTTCTTTTAATATTTTGAAAAATTCGTTGAATGATGTTTTATGATGGTCTCCGTATGCTGATACTCGAAAAGATTTGATCCTGTTTTGTTCTAACGCTGATTGAAGGGTTTTCAGTCCATTAACTATGTCTACTCTTTTTGGTTTATCATAGAAGTTGTTAGATATTACTATGCTAAATGTTTTAAATAACCCATTGCTTGAAATTATGACCTGTCCCTTCTCTGGTCGTGCAGCTAAAAGTTCCTGCTTATTTATTAATCCAATGTCGGATAAAAGTTTTCCCACGGGTGTTATTAAATTGCAATCGGCAGAGACAAAATGTACATAGTGATCCTCTTTTGCGGTGAGGGTGTTTGAAGAAATGTTAATTTTTTGTTTCGGTTCCGGCGGCGGCTCTAGGTCAGTTTCGGTAGACGAGCCATCGGTGGTGGCGTCGAAAAATGGGTAAGGGTCGGCTGTGCGGTCAAAAAATTGCTGTACCCTTGCTTCGCCTATAGTATTGTTTGATGATCGGATTACGGTAGGTTGTAAAATTCCACCTGTTTCAGGGAATACCTCTAGAGGTATATTAGATATATCACCCTGTATATTGTTCGTATTCTCTATGACAGTGTTTTCCGTCGGTTCCTCAAACGAAATTAAATCAACGGACGAACTCGTATTCTTATCCGTAGAAAAAATTTCTGTGGAGTTTGCCACGGGTAGAAGGTGTTGAATGATGTCCTGGTTTTCATCTGGCATTGTCACCTCTCGAGACAAACTTGGGAAAGATCTGTTCCTGTACATTATTGGTGAATGCTGAACCTTACCAAGAGCGGGTTCTTCTGTCTCATCTGAACTGCAATTTGGTTGTTGATGTTTTGGTCGGTTTTCTCGATCCCGACGTAATTGCCTGATTCGTTGTCCAATTGAACTAGCGTTAGCATCCGTTTTCGGTATTTGCATTTTAAACTCGGGGTCTTTGAGTTCCCTCGGGATGAGTGGCAAACAAATGGAAGTGGGATTACGTGATAATGCATCCGCATTCTTATTTGTTTTTCCAGATTTATGAACAACCTGATAGTCATACTCCAAAAGACGAAGTTTCCACTTCATGAGTCTTGACGTTGGATCTTTTACAGAATGTAGCCAAACCAACGGGCGATGGTCGGTAACGAGTGTGAATTTTGTTCCATAAACATACGGTCGAAAATAAATAACGGCGTATACCATTGCTAAACATTCCTTCTCAGTGGCAGAATAATTTCTTTCGGCCTTATTGAGACTACGCGATGCGTAAGCAATCGGTAGATCATTGCCGATTTCGCCTTGACTAAGCACGGCTCCAATGGCATATTCAGAAGCGTCTGTTGTGATGATGAATGGTTTGTTGAAATCTGGGTACTGCAAGATTGGTTCTCGACAGAGTTCTTCACGTAATATTTTAAAACTGTTTTCTTGTTCTTCAGCCCATTTGAATTTCTTGCCCTTTCCTAAAAGATCAATTAATGATTTTGCTTTTATGGTAAAATCCTGTATGAAACGACGGTAATATCCCACTAGACCCAAAAATTGTTGGATATTCTTCTGTGAGGTAGGCGTTGGAAAATTCTGAACTGCTTTTAGTTTCCTAGGGTCCGGTTTTACTCCTTTTCTTGAAATAATATGTCCAAGATATGTAACTTCTTTCCGTAAGAATTCGCATTTATTGGTCTGAAGCGTCAAGCCATGTTCTCGCAGACGATTCAGCAATTTCCTGACTTTAATGTTATGTTCCTGTAATGATGAAGCGTAAACCACGATGTCGTCCAAATAAACGAAAACATCTGTTCCCTGGAGTCCAGTTAATACCTGGTCCATTAGGCGTTGAAAAGTAGGTGGTGCATTTTTCAAACCAAACGGCATTCGTGAAAATTCATAATGCCCATTAGGGGTGGTAAAAGCTGTTTTCTGCCTATCTTTTGGATCCATTTCTATTTGGTGAAATCCGCTGGCAAGATGGAAGACGGAGAAGTATTTAGCTCCACCGAGACGATCCAATATTTCTGTGATCTGAGGAAGCGGATATTTATCGGAAATGGTTTTTTCATTTAACGCACGGAAATCTATTACCATGCGCCAACGTTTGTTTCCTTGCGCATCTGGCTTTTTGGGTACAATCCACAAAGGCGAATTGTACGGAGATTTAGATGGGGTTATAATACCTTCAGATAATAAGCCATTAATCTGCTTTTTAATTTCATCTTGATGTACAGGAGGATAGCGATATTGTCTCGTGTTGATCGGAATCTCATCGGTTGTATGTAGAGAGTGCTTGAAATCGGAAGCCTTCCCTAATTTATCTCCAGGAAGATAAAATCGATCGGGAAATTCTTTTATCAATGCTGTAATGCTGCATCGTTCTTCTTTATTCAGGTGGCTTAGATTTAGCGTTTTGAAGATTCCCTGTATCCTATCTTCTTTAGTTTTGAAATTGGAATGGTGTCGTACTTCTGAATAATTATCTTCGTCCGAAGTACTCAAAATATCATAAGGTTCCAAAATTTGTGGTTCTATTTCTATGTCCAGTGCTTCTTCACTTGTGTTAGTTGCCATAACATGACATTTTCCTCTGTCATTTATAACTGCAGCTTCTCCTATGTACAGTTTATCATGAGTTTTTATGCGTGGTAAATATCCTTCCTTAACTTTCGGATTAGCTATTGTAATTGCAATCTGCTGAGACGTTCGGGCATCTATACGATGTTTGGTGGGTGTTTCCGATTCCTGCTGGTAGTTGGAGAATCGAATAGGTCTGGTAGGTTTACTTCTTAATACCACTGTCCTATGGTAATAAGAAATTTCTGCTTGTTCCTGTTTCAAAAATGGGCTTCCTATAAGTCCATCTGCTTCAATTGTAAGTTGCTTCACTACGTAGAAAATCGCAGGAGCTTCGTGAATGTGTAAAATCGTAGTCAATGTCAATGCGAATGTCAATGCGAATGTCCATGCGAATGTCGATGTGAATGTCGATGTGAATGTCGATGTGAATGTCGATGTCAATGTCAATGTCAATGTCAATGTCAATGTCAATGTCAATGTCAATGTCAATGTCAATGTGAACGTCAATGTCAATGTCAATGTCAATGTGAACGTCAATGTGAACGTCAATGTGAATGTCAATGTGAATGTCAGTGTCAGTGTCAGTGTCAGTGTCAGTGTCAGTGTCAGTGGCAGTGTCAGTGTCAGTGTCAGTGGCAGTGTCAGTGTCAGTGTCAGTGTCAGTGTCATTGTCAATGTCAACGTGAATGTGAGTGTCAATGTCAATGTGAATGTCAAAGTGAATGTCAATGTGAATGTCAATGTGAATGTCAATGCGAATGTCAATGCGAATGTCAATGCGAATGTCAATGCGATGGTCAATGCGAATGTCAATGCGAATGTCAATGCGAATGTCAATGCGAATGTCAATGCGAATGTCAATCCGAATGTCAATGCGAATGTCAATGCGAATGTCAATGCGAATGTCAATGCGAATGTCAATGTCAATGTCAATGTCAATGTCAATGTCAATGTCAATGTCAATGTCAATGTCAATGTCAATGTCAATGTCAATGTCAATGTCAATGTCAATGTCAATGTCAATGTCAATGTCAATGTCAATGTCAATGTCAATGTCAATGTCAATGTCAATGTCAATGTCAATGTCAATGTCAATGTCAATGTCAATGTCAATGTCAATGTCAATGTCAATGTCAATGTCAATGTCAATGTCAATGTCAATGTCAATGTCAATGTCAATGTCAATGTCAATGTCAATATCAATGTCAATGTCAACGTGAATGTGAGTGTCAATGTCAATGTGAATGTCAAAGTGAATGTCAATGTGAATGTCAATGTGAATGTCAATGTGAATGTCAATGCGAATGTCAATGCGAATGTCAATGCGAATGTCAATGCGATGGTCAATGCGAATGTCAAGGCGAATGTCAATGGGAATGTCAATGCGAATGTCAATGCGAATGTCAATGCGAATGTCAATGCGAATGTCAATGCGAATGTCAATGCGAATGTCAATGCGAATGTCAATGTCAATGTCGATGTGATTGTCGATGCGAATGTCGATGCGAATGTCGATGTGAATGTCAAAGTGAATGTCAATGTCAATGTCAATGTCAATGTCAATGTCAATGTCAATGTCAATGTCAATGTCAATGTCAATGTCAATGTCAATGTCAATGTCAATGTCAATGTCAATGTCAATGTCAATGTCAATGTCAATGTCAATGTCAATGTCAATGTCAATGTCAATGTCAATGTCAATGTCAATGTCAATGTCAATGTCAATGTCAATGTCAATGTCAATGTCAATGTCAATGTCAATGTCAATGTCAATGTCAATGTCAATGTCAATGTCAATGTCAATGTCAATGTCAATGTCAATGTCAATGTCAATGTCAATGTCAATGTCAATGTCAATGTCAATGTCAATGTCAATGTCAATGTCAATGTCAATGTCAATGTCAATGTCAATGTCAATGTCAATGTCAATGTCAATGTCAATGTCAATGTCAATGTCAATGTCAATGTCAATGTCAATGTCAATGTCAATGTCAATGTCAATGTCAATGTCAATGTCAATGTCAATGTCAATGTCAATGTCAATGTCAATGTCAATGTCAATGTCAATGTCAATGTCAATGTCAATGTCAATGTCAATGTCAATGTCAATGTCAATGTCAATGTCAATGTCAATGTCAATGTCAATGTCAATGTCAATGTCAATGTCAATGTCAATGTCAATGTCAATGTCAATGTCAATGTCAATGTCAATGTCAATGTCAATGTCAATGTCAATGTCAATGTCAATGTCAATGTCAATGTCAATGTCAATGTCAATGTCAATGTCAATGTCAATGTCAATGTCAATGTCAATGTCAATGTCAATGTCAATGTCAATGTCAATGTCAATGTCAATGTCAATGTCAATGTCAATGTCAATGTCAATGTCAATGTCAATGTCAATGTCAATGTCAATGTCAATGTCAATGTCAATGTCAATGTCAATGTCAATGTCAATGTCAATGTCAATGTCAATGTCAATGTCAATGTCAATGTCAATGTCAATGTCAATGTCAATGCGAATGTCAATGCGAATGTCAATGCGAATGTCGATGTGAATGTCGATGTGAATGTCGATGTGAATGTCGATGTCAATGTCAATGTCAATGTCAATGTCAATGTCAATGTCAATGTCAATGTCAATGTCAATGTGAACGTCAATGTCAATGTCAATGTCAATGTGAACGTCAATGTGAACGTCAATGTGAATGTCAATGTGAATGTCAGTGTCAGTGTCAGTGTCAGTGTCAGTGTCAGTGTCAGTGGCAGTGTCAGTGTCAGTGTCAGTGGCAGTGTCAGTGTCAGTGTCAGTGTCAGTGTCATTGTCAATGTCATTGTCATTGTCAATGTCAATGTCAATGTCAATGCGAATGCGAATGTGAATGTGAATGCGATTGTCAATGTCAATGTCAATGTCAATGTCATTGTCAATGTCAATGTCAATGTCAATGCGAATGCGAATGTGAATGTGAATGCGATTGTCAATGTCAATGTCAATGTCAATGTCAATGTCAATGTCAATGTCAATGTCAATGTCAATGTCATTGTCAATGTCAATGTCAATGTCAATGTCAATGTCAATGTCAATGTCAATGTCAATGTCAATGTCAATGTCAATGTCAATGTCAATATCAATGTCAATGTCAACGTGAATGTGAGTGTCAATGTCAATGTCAATGTCAATGTCAATGTCAATGTCAATGTCAATGTCAATGTCAATGTCAATGTCAATGTCAATGTCAATGTCAATGTCAATGTCAATGTCAATGTCAATGTCAATGTCAATGTCAATGTCAATGTCAATGTCAATGTCAATGTCAATGTCAATGTCAATGTCAATGTCAATGTCAATGTCAATGTCAATGTCAATGTCAATGTCAATGTCAATGTCAATGTCAATGTCAATGTCAATGTCAATGTCAATGTCAATGTCAATGTCAATGTCAATGTCAATGTCAATGTCAATGTCAATGTCAATGTCAATGTCAATGTCAATGTCAATGTCAATGTCAATGTCAATGTCAATGTCAATGTCAATGTCAATGTCAATGTCAATGTCAATGTCAATGTCAATGTCAATGTCAATGTCAATGTCAATGTCAATGTCAATGTCAATGTCAATGTCAATGTCAATGTCAATGTCAATGTCAATGTCAATGTCAATGTCAATGTCAATGTCAATGTCAATGTCAATGTCAATGTCAATGTCAATGTCAATGTCAATGTCAATGTCAATGTCAATGTCAATGTCAATGTCAATGTCAATGTCAATGTCAATGTCAATGTCAATGTCAATGTCAATGTCAATGTCAATGTCAATGTCAATGTCAATGTCAATGTCAATGTCAATGTCAATGTCAATGTCAATGTCAATGTCAATGTCAATGTCAATGTCAATGTCAATGTCAATGTCAATGTCAATGTCAATGTCAATGTCAATGTCAATGTCAATGTCAATGTCAATGTCAATGTCAATGCGAATGTCAATGCGAATGTCAATGCGAATGTCGATGTGAATGTCGATGTGAATGTCGATGTGAATGTCGATGTCAATGTCAATGTCAATGTCAATGTCAATGTCAATGTCAATGTCAATGTCAATGTCAATGTCAATGTCAATGTCAATGTCAATGTCAATGTCAATGTCAATGTCAATGTCAATGTCAATGTCAATGTCAATGTCAATGTCAATGTCAATGTCAATGTCAATGTCAATGTCAATGTCAATGTCAATGTCAATGTCAATGTCAATGTCAATGCGAATGTCAATGCGAATGTCAATGCGAATGTCGATGTGAATGTCGATGTGAATGTCGATGTGAATGTCGATGTCAATGTCAATGTCAATGTCAATGTCAATGTCAATGTCAATGTCAATGTCAATGTCAATGTGAACGTCAATGTCAATGTCAATGTCAATGTGAACGTCAATGTGAACGTCAATGTGAATGTCAATGTGAATGTCAGTGTCAGTGTCAGTGTCAGTGTCAGTGTCAGTGTCAGTGGCAGTGTCAGTGTCAGTGTCAGTGGCAGTGTCAGTGTCAGTGTCAGTGTCAGTGTCATTGTCAATGTCATTGTCATTGTCAATGTCAATGTCAATGTCAATGCGAATGCGAATGTGAATGTGAATGCGATTGTCAATGTCAATGTCAATGTCAATGTCAATGTCAATGTCATTGTCAATGTCAATGTCAATGTCAATGCGAATGCGAATGTGAATGTGAATGCGATTGTCAATGTCAATGTCAATGTCAATGTCAATGTCAATGTCAATGTCAATGTCAATGTCATTGTCAATGTCAATGTCAATGTCAATGTCAATGTCAATGTCAATGTCAATGTCAATGTCAATGTCAATGTCAATGAAATGTCAATATCAATGTCAATGTCAACGTGAATGTGAGTGTCAATGTCAATGTGAATGTCAAAGTGAATGTCAATGTGAATGTCAATGTGAATGTCAATGCGAATGTCAATGCGAATGTCAATGCGAATGTCAATGCGATGGTCAATGCGAATGTCAATGCGAATGTCAATGCGAATGTCAATGCGAATGTCAATGCGAATGTCAATCCGAATGTCAATGCGAATGTCAATGCGAATGTCAATGCGAATGTCAATGCGAATGTCAATGCGAATGTCAATGTCAATGTCAATGTCAATGTCAATGTCAATGTCAATGTCAATGTCAATGTCAATGTCAATGTCAATGTCAATGTCAATGTCAATGTCAATGTCAATGTCAATGTCAATGTCAATGTCAATGTCAATGTCAATGTCAATGTCAATGTCAATGTCAATGTCAATGTCAATGTCAATGTCAATGTCAATGTCAATGTCAATGTCAATGTCAATGTCAATGTCAATGTCAATGTCAATGTCAATGTCAATGTCAATGTCAATGTCAATGTCAATGTCAATGTCAATGTCAATGTCAATATCAATGTCAATGTCAACGTGAATGTGAGTGTCAATGTCAATGTGAATGTCAAAGTGAATGTCAATGTGAATGTCAATGTGAATGTCAATGTGAATGTCAATGCGAATGTCAATGCGAATGTCAATGCGAATGTCAATGCGATGGTCAATGCGAATGTCAAGGCGAATGTCAATGGGAATGTCAATGCGAATGTCAATGCGAATGTCAATGCGAATGTCAATGCGAATGTCAATGCGAATGTCAATGCGAATGTCAATGCGAATGTCAATGCGAATGTCAATGTCAATGTCGATGTGATTGTCGATGCGAATGTCGATGCGAATGTCGATGTGAATGTCAAAGTGAATGTCAATGTGAATGTCAATGCGAATGTCAATGCGAATGTCAATGCGAATGTCCATGCGAATGTCGATGTGAATGTCGATGTGAATGTCGATGTGCATGTCGATGTGAATGTCAATGTCAATGTTAATGTCAATGTCAATGTCAATGTCAATGTCAATGTCAATGTCAATGTCAATGTCAATGTGAATGTGAATGTGAATGTGAATGTGAATGTGAATGTGAATGTGAATGTGAATGTGAATGTGAATGTGAATGTGAATGTGAATGTGAATGTGAATGTGAAGTTGAATGTGAATGTGAATGTGAATGTGAATGTGAATGTGAATGTGAATGTGAATGTGAATGTGAATGTGAATGTGAATGTGAATGTGAATGTGAATGTGAATGTGAATGTCATGTCAATGTCAATGTCAATGTCAATGTCAATGTCAATGTCAATGTGAATGTGAATGTGAATGTGAATGTGAATGTGAATGTGAATGTGAATGTGAATGTGAATGTGAATGTGAATGTGAATGTGAATGTGAATGTGAATGTGAATGTGAATGTGAATGTGAATGTGAATGTGAATGTGAATGTGAATGTGAATGTGAATGTGAATGTGAATGTGAATGTGAATGTGAATGTCATGTCAATGTCAGTGTCAGTGTCAGTGAAAGTGTCAATGTCAATGTCAATGTCAATGTCAATGTCAATGTCAATGTCAATGTCAATGTCAATGTCAATGTCAATGTCAATGTCAATGTCAATGTCAATGTCAATGTCAATGTCAATGTCAATGTCAATGTCAATGTCAATGTCAATGTCAATGTCAATGTCAATGTCAATGTCAATGTCAATGTCAATGTCAATGTCAATGTCAATGTCAATGTCAATGTCAATGTCAATGTCAATGTCAATGTCAATGTCAATGTCAATGTCAATGTCAATGTCAATGTCAATGTCAATGTCAATGTCAATGTCAATGTCAATGTCAATGTCAATGTCAATGTCAATGTCAATGTCAATGTCAATGTCAATGTCAATGTCAATGTCAATGTCAATGTCAATGTCAATGTCAATGTCAATGTCAATGTCAATGTCAATGTCAATGTCAATGTCAATGTCAATGTCAATGTCAATGTCAATGTCAATGTCAATGCGAATGTCAATGCGAATGTCAATGCGAATGTCGATGTGAATGTCGATGTGAATGTCGATGTGAATGTCGATGTCAATGTCAATGTCAATGTCAATGTCAATGTCAATGTCAATGTCAATGTCAATGTCAATGTGAACGTCAATGTCAATGTCAATGTCAATGTGAACGTCAATGTGAACGTCAATGTGAATGTCAATGTGAATGTCAGTGTCAGTGTCAGTGTCAGTGTCAGTGTCAGTGTCAGTGGCAGTGTCAGTGTCAGTGTCAGTGGCAGTGTCAGTGTCAGTGTCAGTGTCAGTGTCATTGTCAATGTCATTGTCATTGTCAATGTCAATGTCAATGTCAATGCGAATGCGAATGTGAATGTGAATGCGATTGTCAATGTCAATGTCAATGTCAATGTCATTGTCAATGTCAATGTCAATGTCAATGCGAATGCGAATGTGAATGTGAATGCGATTGTCAATGTCAATGTCAATGTCAATGTCAATGTCAATGTCAATGTCAATGTCAATGTCAATGTCATTGTCAATGTCAATGTCAATGTCAATGTCAATGTCAATGTCAATGTCAATGTCAATGTCAATGTCAATGTCAATGTCAATGTCAATGTCAATATCAATGTCAATGTCAACGTGAATGTGAGTGTCAATGTCAATGTGAATGTCAAAGTGAATGTCAATGTGAATGTCAATGTGAATGTCAATGCGAATGTCAATGCGAATGTCAATGCGAATGTCAATGCGATGGTCAATGCGAATGTCAATGCGAATGTCAATGCGAATGTCAATGTCAATGTCAATGTCAATGTCAATGTCAATGTCAATGTCAATGTCAATGTCAATGTCAATGTCAATGTCAATGTCAATGTCAATGTCAATGTCAATGTCAATGTCAATGTCAATGTCAATGTCAATGTCAATGTCAATGTCAATGTCAATGTCAATGTCAATGCGAATGCGAATGTGAATGTGAATGCGATTGTCAATGTCAATGTCAATGTCAATGTCAATGTCAATGTCATTGTCAATGTCAATGTCAATGTCAATGCGAATGCGAATGTGAATGTGAATGCGATTGTCAATGTCAATGTCAATGTCAATGTCAATGTCAATGTCAATGTCAATGTCAATGTCAATGTCATTGTCAATGTCAATGTCAATGTCAATGTCAATGTCAATGTCAATGTCAATGTCAATGTCAATGTCAATGTCAATGTCAATGTCAATATCAATGTTGTTACGAGCCAGGGCCGCGAGCAGCACGAGCGGCCGGCGAAGGGTTATTACCCTGGGAGTATGGTTAAAAACTGTTAGTTAAAGCGGACGATCCTTGATACGATTGTCAGGTTGCCGCTAGTATGAGTGAAGTTTCAGGGATGAACCTACGTGTGAATGGGGAACTCTGACTTGAGAGATTATTAAGGAGGTTATAGAGTTTAGCGGACGCACCTTGATGCGATTGTCAGGGAGCCGCTAGTAGGTTGGATTCAAGGGAAAAACGGACGATCCTTGATACGATTGTCAGGTTGCCGTTTAATTTGTGTGTGGACGTATAGGTAATGTGGATGATCCCAATATGAAATCTGGTAGGTACTAGGTTGGAAAATATCCCGATTAGGCGATTGGAATGTCGTCTAAGAGTTTGATAGGTGATGGGGTTGTTAGTAAGCCTCGTAACAAGTATAATTTAATTGATACAATCCGAGCGGTAAGATTGTATCATGTGGGAACGTTCAACTACTAAATTAGGATTGGTATAACAATAATTAAGGGTTGAAAGAAATTAGAAGTGAGTAGGTAAAATTTAGATATATTCAAAATCGTTATAGTTTACAATGAAATATATGTGTATGTGTCGCGAGATAGTGTGTGCGAGAATAAAAGAATATTACCTAGGTTGCTCGATGTTGACGCACTGGCAAGATGCGGGGGTTTCGAAGCGATTTTACTAAATGCCTTAATAGATTTATTACCGGACTACGGAATCTATACGGTTTAAAGGTTGGTCCGAAGGGGAACTTTAGCCCGATCTTACTGGAAATCGACTTACGAAAATACAGCACGACGCGACACGATTCGTGACTATGGAAGTACTGCCCCCTGAGTGTAAAAATGTACGGGTTTATATACCCCAAAATTGAAGGGGGTGGTATGTTCATGATCTAATCGCCGCTTAGGACCAGACTCTAGTTTTTGTCGATTTCCATTAAGTCGAGCCAGAAGTCGGTTTTCGTTAAAAGGGATCAACTAAGATATGAAAAGGTTATCTAGGACGTTTCCTGCCAGAGACGATTTTTGAAGAGATTCCTGTGGGAAAGTCAACGAAATCTGTTCGCTAACCGTCACATCTCCCCACCAAGAGGAAACATCGCGGTTCGCGTGATGCTTTCTCATCAGGAAGGAAACGTCCTAAGTACCACAGATTTGAAGTAAAAATAAAAATAGAAAAAAAATTTTGGAGCAAACAAACGAGTCACAGGAAAAGGAGAAAGAAAAATTGTATCGGTGTAGTGTGTTGTGTGTATACTTATAGGCTAGGTGTGTCGATTAGGTCGGGACTGTGTAACCCAGTTGGACCCAACCCTGGGCGATATCGTGTGGCGGCTGGCCCGAATGTTTGTTGAATCATTTTCCTTCTGGGGTTGGTAGTGTTGTCAGCGGCAGCCGGAGTAGATAAAAAGGATTGTTATGGAGTTCTTCCGTCTACTGCTATATTACGGATTCTGACTATATTTGTTATTAGTTCTGATAAATAATCTCCATATTTCTTCAAATTTGTACCAGTTGGAAATGAATTTGGTTCTCGAGCCTGTTTGCCAAAAACCAGTTCGTACGGTGTAAAGTTGGTAGCTTAATGAACTGACGTATTGTAAGAGAACATTGCAAAAGGGATTAATAAATCCCAGTCTTCGTAATTCTCCATGTAATGCTTCAGATATTCTGTGAGGACAATATGACTTCGTTCCAGCGATCTATTAGTTTGAGGTCGGTATCCTGAGGTGGTGATTTGTTTGATTTTGAATATTTCTGACAGGTTTGTCATAAGATTTCCAATAAAGCTGGTTCCCTTATCCGTGAGAATTGCTCGTGGTGTCCCATAAATTGCAATAAAATGTCGTGCAAAAGCATCTGCAATGGTGGCGGCTCGGATATTCGGTATCGCTACCGCAATGCAATATTTAGTTAGATTATCCTGTATGGTGAGGATGTGTCGATTTCCGCCAGGTGTGATTGGTAAAGGTCCAACTGTATTCAAGGAAATTTTGTCAAATGCGTCTAACGGTGTGTCGGTGATCAGCATAGGCTGACGAGTCTTTATTCTGGTTAGTTTCTGTTCCTGGCAACTTCTGCATTTTCGGATATATTCTTGAATTTCGTTGCGCATCTGAGGCCAATGAAATCTTGAACGGATGTGATTATAAGTTTTTGTAACTCCCTTATGTCCTCCTATTAAGCTATCATGTGCTTCATGAATGATTTCTTGTCTGTCTTCTACGGAAGGCGTTGTAATGATACAATTACATATTGTAATTTGATAAGATGAGTCTGTAAAGACTTCTTTTAATATTTTGAAAAATTCGTTGAATGATGTTTTATGATGGTCTCCGTATGCTGATACTCGAAAAGATTTGATCCTGTTTTGTTCTAACGCTGATTGAAGGGTTTTCAGTCCATTAACTATGTCTACTCTTTTTGGTTTATCATAGAAGTTGTTAGATATTACTATGCTAAATGTTTTAAATAACCCATTGCTTGAAATTATGACCTGTCCCTTCTCTGGTCGTGCAGCTAAAAGTTCCTGCTTATTTATTAATCCAATGTCGGATAAAAGTTTTCCCACGGGTGTTATTAAATTGCAATCGGCAGAGACAAAATGTACATAGTGATCCTCTTTTGCGGTGAGGGTGTTTGAAGAAATGTTAATTTTTTGTTTCGGTTCCGGCGGCGGCTCTAGGTCAGTTTCGGTAGACGAGCCATCGGTGGTGGCGTCGAAAAATGGGTAAGGGTCGGCTGTGCGGTCAAAAAATTGCTGTACCCTTGCTTCGCCTATAGTATTGTTTGATGATCGGATTACGGTAGGTTGTAAAATTCCACCTGTTTCAGGGAATACCTCTAGAGGTATATTAGATATATCACCCTGTATATTGTTCGTATTCTCTATGACAGTGTTTTCCGTCGGTTCCTCAAACGAAATTAAATCAACGGACGAACTCGTATTCTTATCCGTAGAAAAAATTTCTGTGGAGTTTGCCACGGGTAGAAGGTGTTGAATGATGTCCTGGTTTTCATCTGGCATTGTCACCTCTCGAGACAAACTTGGGAAAGATCTGTTCCTGTACATTATTGGTGAATGCTGAACCTTACCAAGAGCGGGTTCTTCTGTCTCATCTGAACTGCAATTTGGTTGTTGATGTTTTGGTCGGTTTTCTCGATCCCGACGTAATTGCCTGATTCGTTGTCCAATTGAACTAGCGTTAGCATCCGTTTTCGGTATTTGCATTTTAAACTCGGGGTCTTTGAGTTCCCTCGGGATGAGTGGCAAACAAATGGAAGTGGGATTACGTGATAATGCATCCGCATTCTTATTTGTTTTTCCAGATTTATGAACAACCTGATAGTCATACTCCAAAAGACGAAGTTTCCACTTCATGAGTCTTGACGTTGGATCTTTTACAGAATGTAGCCAAACCAACGGGCGATGGTCGGTAACGAGTGTGAATTTTGTTCCATAAACATACGGTCGAAAATAAATAACGGCGTATACCATTGCTAAACATTCCTTCTCAGTGGCAGAATAATTTCTTTCGGCCTTATTGAGACTACGCGATGCGTAAGCAATCGGTAGATCATTGCCGATTTCGCCTTGACTAAGCACGGCTCCAATGGCATATTCAGAAGCGTCTGTTGTGATGATGAATGGTTTGTTGAAATCTGGGTACTGCAAGATTGGTTCTCGACAGAGTTCTTCACGTAATATTTTAAAACTGTTTTCTTGTTCTTCAGCCCATTTGAATTTCTTGCCCTTTCCTAAAAGATCAATTAATGATTTTGCTTTTATGGTAAAATCCTGTATGAAACGACGGTAATATCCCACTAGACCCAAAAATTGTTGGATATTCTTCTGTGAGGTAGGCGTTGGAAAATTCTGAACTGCTTTTAGTTTCCTAGGGTCCGGTTTTACTCCTTTTCTTGAAATAATATGTCCAAGATATGTAACTTCTTTCCGTAAGAATTCGCATTTATTGGTCTGAAGCGTCAAGCCATGTTCTCGCAGACGATTCAGCAATTTCCTGACTTTAATGTTATGTTCCTGTAATGATGAAGCGTAAACCACGATGTCGTCCAAATAAACGAAAACATCTGTTCCCTGGAGTCCAGTTAATACCTGGTCCATTAGGCGTTGAAAAGTAGGTGGTGCATTTTTCAAACCAAACGGCATTCGTGAAAATTCATAATGCCCATTAGGGGTGGTAAAAGCTGTTTTCTGCCTATCTTTTGGATCCATTTCTATTTGGTGAAATCCGCTGGCAAGATGGAAGACGGAGAAGTATTTAGCTCCACCGAGACGATCCAATATTTCTGTGATCTGAGGAAGCGGATATTTATCGGAAATGGTTTTTTCATTTAACGCACGGAAATCTATTACCATGCGCCAACGTTTGTTTCCTTGCGCATCTGGCTTTTTGGGTACAATCCACAAAGGCGAATTGTACGGAGATTTAGATGGGGTTATAATACCTTCAGATAATAAGCCATTAATCTGCTTTTTAATTTCATCTTGATGTACAGGAGGATAGCGATATTGTCTCGTGTTGATCGGAATCTCATCGGTTGTATGTAGAGAGTGCTTGAAATCGGAAGCCTTCCCTAATTTATCTCCAGGAAGATAAAATCGATCGGGAAATTCTTTTATCAATGCTGTAATGCTGCATCGTTCTTCTTTATTCAGGTGGCTTAGATTTAGCGTTTTGAAGATTCCCTGTATCCTATCTTCTTTAGTTTTGAAATTGGAATGGTGTCGTACTTCTGAATAATTATCTTCGTCCGAAGTACTCAAAATATCATAAGGTTCCAAAATTTGTGGTTCTATTTCTATGTCCAGTGCTTCTTCACTTGTGTTAGTTGCCATAACATGACATTTTCCTCTGTCATTTATAACTGCAGCTTCTCCTATGTACAGTTTATCATGAGTTTTTATGCGTGGTAAATATCCTTCCTTAACTTTCGGATTAGCTATTGTAATTGCAATCTGCTGAGACGTTCGGGCATCTATACGATGTTTGGTGGGTGTTTCCGATTCCTGCTGGTAGTTGGAGAATCGAATAGGTCTGGTAGGTTTACTTCTTAATACCACTGTCCTATGGTAATAAGAAATTTCTGCTTGTTCCTGTTTCAAAAATGGGCTTCCTATAAGTCCATCTGCTTCAATTGTAAGTTGCTTCACTACGTAGAAAATCGCAGGAGCTTCGTGAATGTGTAAAATCGTAGTTCCTAAGGTACGAATTGGAATACTCGTGAGTCCCGTTATCTCGATTTCTTCACGTGAGATAATTTTTGCTCCTGTACCCAAAGCGTTGAGAACTACTAGATTGACTGAGGCTCCGCCATCAATTAAAAATTCTCCCTTTCCTGATTCCAGTTCCGGGATTTTGATGTTGATTCGCGGGGCTGGTGCTTCCTTGAGAAGGGTTTTTCCTCGAAGCGGACAGTTCTTGGGCGAACTTCTTTGGTTTCGCTCATCGTGTCGCCGGTACGGTGAGCGCGATCGAAGTTTAAAGATTTGTTTGATTCGACCGATGAATCTCGCGAATCTCGTCGGAATTTCGGATTATGTGGACGATTCTTACAGAATTTTCCATCATGTCCTGATGTTCCGCAATGCCAACAATACGATTTTGAAAAACGTTCTTTGTCGGTATTTTTTAATATGGTGTACCCTTTTTCATCGTCTCTTACACTTGAAGTGTCGGTACGATTGGAGGGGGAATTTGAAGGGCTCCTGTGACGCAAGGTCCAGGCAGAAGCTCGTCCTCCTTTTTCCTCCGAATAACCAGATGGCCTCGCGTGTCGATCTCTGTTTCGGTCATATCTACTCGGAGATAGAGGATACGACACTTGTCGATCGTGATATTGAGAGTCCTGGTCGTAAGAGTCTCGGCGGGACCACCTTGATGGTGATTCATTTCGTGGCGACTGTCGCCGATTCCTTAATTTTTTGTCTATCTGTAGCACGATGTCGTAAGCTTCTTCCAGATTCTTGATATCTTTAGAGAGAGCCGACACCTTGAAGGAAACTCGATCCGGCAAACCGTCGATGAAATTTTCCTTGACATCGTTTTCCATCAATTTAATGAATTCTTCGGCATGGACCTCGTATTTTTCCCTCATGGCTCCGCGCGTACAGTAAACCAAATGGCTTGTCCTATCGATATATTGTCGTAGGCTTTCTCCTTCGCGAATATGCAACTTCGCGATTTCCACTTGGTAATATGACAAGCTCTTACCGGGAGCGAACCGTTTTTTCAAATGTTGAACCAATGATTTTACGGTTGTAAACTTGTGTTCTAACGTACTTCTACGTGCCGGTCCAACGAGTTTCGTAAGAACAATTGCCAGATACTCGGCTTCCGTACCCTCCGGAATCAAAGTTAACCCGTCCTCTAAAGTTTGCGCGAAACGAATCAAAGGGGGGTCTTCCCCGTTAAAGGTAGGAATTGTCGAAGTAATATTCTGTAAGCATGTCTTTTGCGTCAACAGCGACATAGAAGTTGCAAGTGAAACCGTCAAGTTCATCATGTCAACAGAAGATGTATTTGCAGCTGAATTCTGCATTTTTATTCAAAAATGTAACTAGCAAAAACTAGTATATTATATTTGAAAATGTAACTAGAGGAAACTAGTATATTGAAGTCTTTTAACTAGGAAAACTAGTATATTAAAACTTTAATTAATTTTGATATAAAAGCGTGACTAGAGAAAACTAGTATGTAGCCAGTAATATCGAGACGTAAACTAGGAAAACTAGTATATCATCAGTACTCAGCTACGAGTAATTTAATATAGTAAACCCAAAATTAAAGTAATCCTAAAATAATTGAACGTATCCCACCGCTGTCACCAGTTCTGTTACGAGCCAGGGCCGCGAGCAGCACGAGCGGCCGGCGAAGGGTTATTACCCTGGGAGTATGGTTAAAAACTGTTAGTTAAAGCGGACGATCCTTGATACGATTGTCAGGTTGCCGCTAGTATGAGTGAAGTTTCAGGGATGAACCTACGTGTGAATGGGGAACTCTGACTTGAGAGATTATTAAGGAGGTTATAGAGTTTAGCGGACGCACCTTGATGCGATTGTCAGGGAGCCGCTAGTAGGTTGGATTCAAGGGAAAAACGGACGATCCTTGATACGATTGTCAGGTTGCCGTTTAATTTGTGTGTGGACGTATAGGTAATGTGGATGATCCCAATATGAAATCTGGTAGGTACTAGGTTGGAAAATATCCCGATTAGGCGATTGGAATGTCGTCTAAGAGTTTGATAGGTGATGGGGTTGTTAGTAAGCCTCGTAACAAGTATAATTTAATTGATACAATCCGAGCGGTAAGATTGTATCATGTGGGAACGTTCAACTACTAAATTAGGATTGGTATAACAATAATTAAGGGTTGAAAGAAATTAGAAGTGAGTAGGTAAAATTTAGATATATTCAAAATCGTTATAGTTTACAATGAAATATATGTGTATGTGTCGCGAGATAGTGTGTGCGAGAATAAAAGAATATTACCTAGGTTGCTCGATGTTGACGCACTGGCAAGATGCGGGGGTTTCGAAGCGATTTTACTAAATGCCTTAATAGATTTATTACCGGACTACGGAATCTATACGGTTTAAAGGTTGGTCCGAAGGGGAACTTTAGCCCGATCTTACTGGAAATCGACTTACGAAAATACAGCACGACGCGACACGATTCGTGACTATGGAAGTACTGCCCCCTGAGTGTAAAAATGTACGGGTTTATATACCCCAAAATTGAAGGGGGTGGTATGTTCATGATCTAATCGCCGCTTAGGACCAGACTCTAGTTTTTGTCGATTTCCATTAAGTCGAGCCAGAAGTCGGTTTTCGTTAAAAGGGATCAACTAAGATATGAAAAGGTTATCTAGGACGTTTCCTGCCAGAGACGATTTTTGAAGAGATTCCTGTGGGAAAGTCAACGAAATCTGTTCGCTAACCGTCACAATGTCAATGTCAACGTGAATGTGAGTGTCAATGTCAATGTGAATGTCAAAGTGAATGTCAATGTGAATGTCAATGTGAATGTCAATGCGAATGTCAATGCGAATGTCAATGCGAATGTCAATGCGATGGTCAATGCGAATGTCAATGCGAATGTCAATGCGAATGTCAATGCGAATGTCAATCCGAATGTCAATGCGAATGTCAATGCGAATGTCAATGCGAATGTCAATGCGAATGTCAATGTCAATGTCAATGTCAATGTCAATGTCAATGTCAATGTCAATGTCAATGTCAATGTCAATGTCAATGTCAATGTCAATGTCAATGTCAATGTCAATGTCAATGTCAATGTCAATGTCAATGTCAATGTCAATGTCAATGTCAATGTCAATGTCA
>OZ020496.1:19870606-19878106 GCA_963971365.1 Lasioglossum villosulum | reverse complement strand
AATGTCAATGTCAATGTCAATGTCAATGTCAATGTCAATGTCAATGTCAATGTCAATGTCAATGTCAATGTCAATGTCAATGTCAATGTCAATGTCAATGTCAATGTCAATGTCAATGTCAATGTCAATGTCAATGTCAATGTCAACGTGAATGTGAGTGTGAATGTCAATGTGAATGTCAATGTGAATGTCAATGTGAATGTCAATGTGAATGTCAATGTCAATGTCAATGTCAATGTCAATGTCAATGTCAATGTCAATGTCAATGTCAATGTCAATGTCAATGTCAATGTCAATGTCAATGTCAATGTCAATGTGAATGTGAATGTGAATGTGAATGTGAATGTGAATGTGAATGTGAATGTGAATGTGAATGTGAATGTGAATGTGAATGTCAATGTGAATGTGAATGTGAATGTGAATGTGAATGTCATGTCAATGTCAGTGTCAGTGTCAGTGAAAGTGTCAGTGTCAATGTCATTGTCAGTGTCAGTGTCAATGTCCTTGTCAGTGTCAGTGTCAGTGAAAGTGTCATTGTCACCGTCAGTGTCAGTATCAGTGAAAGTGTCATTTTCAGTGTCAGTGTCAGTATCAGTGTCAGTGTCAGTGTCAGTGTCAGTGTCAGTGTCAGTGTCAATGTCAATGTCAATGTCAATGTCAATGTCAATGTCAATGTCAATGTCAATGTCAATGTCAATGTCAATGTCAATGTCAATGTCAATGTCAATGTCAATGTCAATGTCAATGTCAATGTCAATGTCAATGTCAATGTCAATGTCAATGTCAATGTCAATGTCAATGTCAATGTCAATGTCAATGTCAATGTCAATGTCAATGTCAATGTCAATGTCAATGTCAATGTCAATGTCAATGTCAATGTCAATGTCAATGTCAATGTCAATGTCAATGTCAATGTCAATGTCAATGTCAATGTCAATGTCAATGTCAATGTCAATGTCAATGTCAATGTCAATGTCAATGTCAATGTCAATGTCAATGTCAATGTCAATGTCAATGTCAATGTCAATGTCAATGTCAATGTCAATGTCAATGTCAATGTCAATGTCAATGTCAATGTCAATGTCAATGTCAATGTCAATGTCAACGTGAATGTGAGTGTGAATGTCAATGTGAATATCAATGTGAATGTCAATGTGAATGTCAATGTGAATGTCAATGTGAATGTCAATGCCAATGTGAATGTGAATGTGAATGTGAATGTGAATGTGAATGTGAATGTGAATGTGAATGTGAATGTGAATGTGAATGTGAATGTGAATGTGAATGTGAATGTGAATGTGAATGTCATGTCAATGTCAGTGTCAGTGTCAGTGAAAGTATCAGTGTCAGTGTCAATGTCATTGTCAGTGTCAGTGTCAATGTCATTGTCAGTGTCAGTGTCAGTGAAAGTGTCATTGTTACCGTCAGTGTCAGTATCAGTGAAAGTGTTATTTTCAGTGTCAGTGTCAGTATCAGTGTCAAAGCGAATGCGAATGTGAATGTGAATGCGATTGTCAATGTCAATGTAAATGTCAATGTGAATGTCAATGTGAATGTCAATGTGAATGTCAATGTGATTGTCAATGTGAATGTCAATGTGAATGTCAATGTGAATGTCAATGTGAATGTCAATGTGAATGTCAATGTGAATGTCAATGTGAATGTCAATGTGAATGTCAATGTCAATGTCAATGTCAATGTCAATGTGAATGTCAATGTGAATGTCAATGTGAATGTCAGTGTCAGTGTCAGTGTCAGTGTCAGTGTCAGTGGCAGTGTCAGTGTCAGTGTCAGTGTCAGTGTCAGTGTCAGTGGCAGTGTCAGTGTCAGTGGCAGTGTCAGTGTCAGTGTCAGTGTCAGTGGCAGTGTCAGTGTCAGTGTCAGTGTCAGTGTCAGTGTCAATGTCAATGTCATTGTCAATGTCAATGTCAATGTCAATGTCAATGCGAATGCGAATGCGAATGTGAATGTGAATGCGATTGTCAATGTCAATGTCAATGTCAATGTCAATGTCAATGTCAATGTCATTGTCAATGTCAATGTCAATGTCAATGCGAATGCGAATGCGAATGTGAATGTGAATGCGATTGTCAATGTCAATGTCAATGTCAATGTCAATGTCAATGTCAATGTCAATGTCATTGTCAATGTCAATGTCAATGTCAATGTCAATGTCAATGTCAATGTCAATGTGAATGTGAATGCGATTGTCAATGTCAATGTCAATGTCAATGTCAATGTCAATGTCAATGTCAATGTCAATGTCAATGTCAATGTCGTTGTCAGTGTCAGTGTCTTTGTCAGTGTCAGTGTCTGTGTCAGTGTCAGTGTCAGTGTCAGTGTCAGTGTCAGTGTCATTGTCAGTGTCAGTGTCAATGTCCTTGTCAGTGTCAGTGTCAGTGAAAGTGTCATTGTCACCGTCAGTGTCAGTATCAGTGAAAGTGTCATTTTCAGTGTCAGTGTCAGTATCAGTGTCAGTGTCAGTGTCAGTGTCAGTGTCAGTGTCAATGTCAATGTCAATGTCAACGTCAACGTCAACGTCAACGTCAACGTCAACGTCAACGTCAACGTCAACGTCAACGTCAACGTCAACGTCAACGTCAACGTCAACGTCAACGTCAACGTCAACGTCAACGTCAACGTCAACGTCAACGTCAACGTCAACGTCAACGTCAACGTCAACGTCAACGTCAACGTCAACGTCAACGTCAACGTCAACGTCAACGTCAACGTCAACGTCAACGTCAACGTCAACGTCAACGTCAACGTCAACGTCAACGTCAACGTCAACGTCAACGTCAACGTCAACGTCAACGTCAACGTCAACGTCAACGTCAACGTCAACGTCAACGTCAACGTCAACGTCAACGTCAACGTCAACGTCAACGTCAACGTCAACGTCAACGTCAACGTCAACGTCAACGTCAACGTCAACGTCAACGTCAACGTCAACGTCAACGTCAACGTCAACGTCAACGTCAACGTCAACGTCAACGTCAACGTCAACGTCAACGTCAACGTCAACGTCAACGTCAACGTCAACGTCAACGTCAACGTCAACGTCAACGTCAACGTCAACGTCAACGTCAACGTCAACGTCAACGTCAACGTCAACGTCAACGTCAACGTCAACGTCAACGTCAACGTCAACGTCAACGTCAACGTCAACGTCAACGTCAACGTCAACGTCAACGTCAACGTCAACGTCAACGTCAACGTCAACGTCAACGTCAACGTCAACGTCAACGTCAACGTCAACGTCAACGTCAACGTCAACGTCAACGTCAATGTCAATGTCAATGTCAATGTCAATGTCAATGTCAATGTCAATGTCAACGTGAATGTGAGTGTGAATGTCAATGTGAATGTCAATGTGAATGTCAATGTGAATGTCAATGTGAATGTGAATGTGAATGTGAATGTGAATGTGAATGTGAATGTGAATGTGAATGTGAATGTGAATGTGAATGTGAATGTCATGTCAATGTCAGTGTCAGTGTCAGTGAAAGTATCAGTGTCAGTGTCAATGTCATTGTCAGTGTCAGTGTCAATGTCATTGTCAGTGTCAGTGTCAGTGAAAGTGTCATTGTTACCGTCAGTGTCAGTATCAGTGAAAGTGTTATTTTCAGTGTCAGTGTCAGTATCAGTGTCAAAGCGAATGCGAATGTGAATGTGAATGCGATTGTCAATGTCAATGTAAATGTCAATGTGAATGTCAATGCGAATGTCAATGCGAATGTCAATGCGAATGTCAATGCGAATGTCAATGCGAATGTCAATGCGAATGTCAATGCGAATGTCAATGCGAATGTCAATGCGAATGTCAATGCGAATGTCAATGCGAATGTCAATGCGAATGTCAATGTCAATGTCGATGTGATTGTCGATGCGAATGTCGATGCGAATGTCGATGCGAATGTCGATGCGAATGTCGATGTGAATGTCGATGTGAATGTCGATGTGAATGTCGATGTGCATGTCGATGTGAATGTCAATGTCAATGTCAATGTCAATGTCAATGTCAATGTCAATGTCAATGTCAATGTCAATGTCAATGTCAATGTCAATGTCAATGTCAATGTCAATGTCAATGTCAATGTCAATGTCAATGTCAATGTCAATGTCAATGTCAATGTCAATGTCAATGTGAATGTGAATGTGAATGTGAATGTGAATGTGAATGTGAATGTGAATGTGAATGTGAATGTGAATGTGAATGTGAATGTGAATGTCAATGTGAATGTGAATGTGAATGTGAATGTGAATGTCATGTCAATGTCAGTGTCAGTGTCAGTGAAAGTGTCAGTGTCAATGTCATTGTCAGTGTCAGTGTCAATGTCCTTGTCAGTGTCAGTGTCAGTGAAAGTGTCATTGTCACCGTCAGTGTCAGTATCAGTGAAAGTGTCATTTTCAGTGTCAGTGTCAGTATCAGTGTCAGTGTCAGTGTCAGTGTCAGTGTCAGTGTCAGTGTCAATGTCAATGTCAATGTCAATGTCAATGTCAATGTCAATGTCAATGTCAATGTCAATGTCAATGTCAATGTCAATGTCAATGTCAATGTCAATGTCAATGTCAATGTCAATGTCAATGTCAATGTCAATGTCAATGTCAATGTCAATGTCAATGTCAATGTCAATGTCAATGTCAATGTCAATGTCAATGTCAATGTCAATGTCAATGTCAATGTCAATGTCAATGTCAATGTCAATGTCAATGTCAATGTCAATGTCAATGTCAATGTCAATGTCAATGTCAATGTCAATGTCAATGTCAATGTCAATGTCAATGTCAATGTCAATGTCAATGTCAATGTCAATGTCAATGTCAATGTCAATGTCAATGTCAATGTCAATGTCAATGTCAATGTCAATGTCAATGTCAATGTCAATGTCAATGTCAATGTCAATGTCAATGTCAATGTCAATGTCAATGTCAATGTCAATGTCAATGTCAATGTCAATGTCAATGTCAATGTCAATGTCAATGTCAATGTCAATGTCAATGTCAATGTCAATGTCAATGTCAATGTCAATGTCAATGTCAATGTCAATGTCAATGTCAATGTCAATGTCAATGTCAATGTCAATGTCAATGTCAATGTCAATGTCAATGTCAATGTCAATGTCAATGTCAATGTCAATGTCAATGTCAATGTCAATGTCAATGTCAATGTCAATGTCAATGTCAATGTCAATGTCAATGTCAATGTCAATGTCAATGTCAATGTCAATGTCAATGTCAATGTCAATGTCAATGTCAATGTCAATGTCAATGTCAATGTCAACGTGAATGTGAGTGTGAATGTCAATGTGAATGTCAATGTGAATGTCAATGTGAATGTCAATGTGAATGTCAATGTGAATGTCAATGCCAATGTGAATGTGAATGTGAATGTGAATGTGAATGTGAATGTGAATGTGAATGTGAATGTGAATGTGAATGTGAATGTGAATGTGAATGTGAATGTGAATGTGAATGTCATGTCAATGTCAGTGTCAGTGTCAGTGAAAGTATCAGTGTCAGTGTCAATGTCATTGTCAGTGTCAGTGTCAATGTCATTGTCAGTGTCAGTGTCAGTGAAAGTGTCATTGTTACCGTCAGTGTCAGTATCAGTGAAAGTGTTATTTTCAGTGTCAGTGTCAGTATCAGTGTCAAAGCGAATGCGAATGTGAATGTGAATGCGATTGTCAATGTCAATGTAAATGTCAATGTGAATGTCAATGTGAATGTCAATGTGAATGTCAATGTGATTGTCAATGTGAATGTCAATGTGAATGTCAATGTGAATGTCAATGTGAATGTCAATGTGAATGTCAATGTGAATGTCAATGTGAATGTCAATGTGAATGTCAATGTCAATGTCAATGTCAATGTCAATGTGAATGTCAATGTGAATGTCAGTGTCAGTGTCAGTGTCAGTGTCAGTGTCAGTGGCAGTGTCAGTGTCAGTGTCAGTGTCAGTGTCAGTGTCAGTGGCAGTGTCAGTGTCAGTGGCAGTGTCAGTGTCAGTGTCAGTGTCAGTGGCAGTGTCAGTGTCAGTGTCAGTGTCAGTGTCAGTGTCAATGTCAATGTCATTGTCAATGTCAATGTCAATGTCAATGTCAATGCGAATGCGAATGCGAATGTGAATGTGAATGCGATTGTCAATGTCAATGTCAATGTCAATGTCAATGTCAATGTCAATGTCATTGTCAATGTCAATGTCAATGTCAATGCGAATGCGAATGTGAATGTGAATGCGATTGTCAATGTCAATGTCAATGTCAATGTCAATGTCAATGTCAATGTCAATGTCATTGTCAATGTCAATGTCAATGTCAATGTCAATGTCAATGTCAATGTGAATGTGAATGTGAATGCGATTGTCAATGTCAATGTCAATGTCAATGTCAATGTCAATGTCAATGTCAATGTCAATGTCAATGTCAATGTCAATGTCGTTGTCAGTGTCAGTGTCTTTGTCAGTGTCAGTGTCTGTGTCAGTGTCAGTGTCAGTGTCAGTGTCAGTGTCAGTGTCATTGTCAGTGTCAGTGTCAGTGTCAATGTCCTTGTCAGTGTCAGTGTCAGTGAAAGTGTCATTGTCACCGTCAGTGTCAGTATCAGTGAAAGTGTCATTTTCAGTGTCAGTGTCAGTATCAGTGTCAGTGTCAGTGTCAGTGTCAGTGTCAGTGTCAATGTCAACGTCAACGTCAACGTCAACGTCAACGTCAACGTCAACGTCAACGTCAACGTCAACGTCAACGTCAACGTCAACGTCAACGTCAACGTCAACGTCAACGTCAACGTCAACGTCAACGTCAACGTCAACGTCAACGTCAACGTCAACGTCAACGTCAACGTCAACGTCAACGTCAACGTCAACGTCAACGTCAACGTCAACGTCAACGTCAACGTCAACGTCAACGTCAACGTCAACGTCAACGTCAACGTCAACGTCAACGTCAACGTCAACGTCAACGTCAACGTCAACGTCAACGTCAACGTCAACGTCAACGTCAACGTCAACGTCAACGTCAACGTCAACGTCAACGTCAACGTCAACGTCAACGTCAACGTCAACGTCAACGTCAACGTCAACGTCAACGTCAACGTCAACGTCAACGTCAACGTCAACGTCAACGTCAACGTCAACGTCAACGTCAACGTCAACGTCAACGTCAACGTCAATGTCAATGTCAATGTCAATGTCAATGTCAACGTGAATGTGAGTGTGAATGTCAATGTGAATGTCAATGTGAATGTCAATGTGAATGTCAATGTGAATGTCAATGTGAATGTCAATGCCAATGTGAATGTGAATGTGAATGTGAATGTGAATGTGAATGTGAATGTGAATGTGAATGTCAATGTCAATGTCAATGTCAATGTCAATGTCAATGTCAATGTCAATGTCAATGTCAATGTCAATGTCAATGTCAATGTCAATGTCAATGTCAATGTCAATGTCAATGTCAATGTCAATGTCAATGTCAATGTCAATGTCAATGTCAATGTCAATGT
>OZ020496.1:19863106-19868106 GCA_963971365.1 Lasioglossum villosulum | reverse complement strand
GTCAATGTCAATGCGAATGCGAATGTGAATGTGAATGCGATTGTCAATGTCAATGTCAATGTCAATGACAATGTCAATGTCAATGTCAATGTCAATGTCAATGTCAATGTCAATGTCATTTTCAATGTCAATGTCAATGTCAATGTCAATGTCAATGTCAATGTCAATGTCAATATCAATGTCAATGTCAACGTGAATGTGAGTGTCAATGTCAATGTGAATGTCAAAGTGAATGTCAATAAGAATGTCAATGTCAATGTCAATGTCAATGTCAATGTCAATGTCAATGTCAATGTCAATGTCAATGTCAATGTCAATGTCAATGTCAATGTCAATGTCAATGTCAATGTCAATGTCAATGTCAATGTCAATGTCAATGTCAATGTCAATGTCAATGTCAATGTCAATGTCAATGTCAATGTCAATGTCAATGTCAATGTCAATGTCAATGTCAATGTCAACGTGAATGTGAGTGTGAATGTCAATGTGAATGTCAATGTGAATGTCAATGTGAATGTCAATGTGAATGTCAATGTGAATGTCAATGCCAATGTGAATGTGAATGTGAATGTGAATGTGAATGTGAATGTGAATGTGAATGTGAATGTGAATGTGAATGTGAATGTGAATGTGAATGTCATGTCAATGTCAGTGTCAGTGTCAGTGAAAGTATCAGTGTCAGTGTCAATGTCATTGTCAGTGTCAGTGTCAATGTCATTGTCAGTGTCAGTGTCAGTGAAAGTGTCATTGTTACCGTCAGTGTCAGTATCAGTGAAAGTGTCATTTTCAGTGTCAGTGTCAGTATCAGTGTCAAAGCGAATGCGAATGTGAATGTGAATGCGATTGTCAATGTCAATGTAAATGTCAATGTGAATGTCAATGTGAATGTCAATGTGAATGTCAATGTGAATGTCAATGTCAATGTCAATGTCAATGTCAATGTCAATGTCAATGTCAATGTCAATGTCAATGTCAATGTGAATGTGAATGCGATTGTCAATGTCAATGTCAATGTCAATGTCAATGTCAATGTCAATGTCAATGTCAATGTCAATGTCAATGTCAATGTCGTTGTCAGTGTCAGTGTCTTTGTCAGTGTCAGTGTCAGTGTCAGTGTCAGTGTCAATGTGAATGTCAGTGTCAATGTGAATGTGAATGTGAATGTCAATGTCAATGTCAATGCGATTGTCAATGTCAATGTCAATGTCAATGTCAATGTCAATGTCAATGTCAATGTCAATGTCAATGTCAATGTCAATGTCAATGTCAATGTCAATGTCAATGTCAATGTCAATGTCAATGTCAATGTCAATGTCAATGTCAATGTCAATGTCAATGTCAATGTCAATGTCAATGTCAATGTCATTGTCAATGTCAATGTCAATGTCAATGTCAATGTCAATGTCAATGTCAATGTCAATATCAATGTCAATGTCAACGTGAATGTGAGTGTCAATGTCAATGTGAATGTCAAAGTGAATGTCAATAAGAATGTCAATGTGAATGTCAATGTGAATGTCAATGCGAATGTCAATGCGAATGTCAATGCGAATGTCAATGCGATGGTCAATGCGAATGTCAATGCGAATGTCAATGCGAATGTCAATGCGAATGTCAATGCGAATGTCAATGCGAATGTCAATGCGAATGTCAATGCGAATGTCAATGCGAATGTCAATGCGAATGTCAATGCGAATGTCAATGCGAATGTCAATGCGAATGTCAATGCGAATGTCAATGTCAATGTCGATGTGATTGTCGATGCGAATGTCGATGCGAATGTCGATGCGAATGTCGATGTGAATGTCGATGTGAATGTCGATGTGAATGTCGATGTGAATGTCGATGTGCATGTCGATGTGAATGTCAATGTCAATGTCAATGTCAATGTCAATGTCAATGTCAATGTCAATGTCAATGTCAATGTCAATGTCAATGTCAATGTCAATGTCAATGTCAATGTCAATGTCAATGTCAATGTCAATGTCAATGTCAATGTCAATGTCAATGTCAATGTGAATGCGATTGTCAATGTCAATGTCAATGTCAATGTCAATGTCAATGTCAATGTCAATGTCAATGTCAATGTCGTTGTCAGTGTCAGTGTCTTTGTCAGTGTCAGTGTCTGTGTCAGTGTCAGTGTCAGTGTCAGTGTCAGTGTCAGTATCAGTGTCAGTGTCAGTGTCAGTGTCAGTGTCAATGTCAATGTCAATGTCAATGTCAATGTCAATGTCAATGTCAATGTCAATGTCAATGTCAATGTCAATGTCAATGTCAATGTCAATGTCAATGTCAATGTCAATGTCAATGTCAATGTCAATGTCAATGTCAATGTCAATGTCAATGTCAATGTCAATGTCAATGTCAATGTCAATGTCAATGTCAATGTCAATGTCAATGTCAATGTCAATGTCAATGTCAATGTCAATGTCAATGTCAATGTCAATGTCAATGTCAATGTCAATGTCAATGTCAATGTCAATGTCAATGTCAATGTCAATGTCAATGTCAATGTCAATGTCAATGTCAATGTCAATGTCAATGTCAATGTCAATGTCAATGTCAATGTCAATGTCAATGTCAATGTCAATGTCAATGTCAATGTCAATGTCAATGTCAATGTCAATGTCAATGTCAATGTCAATGTCAATGTCAATGTCAATGTCAATGTCAATGTCAATGTCAATGTCAATGTCAATGTCAATGTCAATGTCAATGTCAATGTCAATGTCAATGTCAATGTCAATGTCAATGTCAATGTCAACGTGAATGTGAGTGTGAATGTCAATGTGAATGTCAATGTGAATGTCAATGTGAATGTCAATGTGAATGTCAATGTGAATGTCAATGCCAATGTGAATGTGAATGTGAATGTGAATGTGAATGTGAATGTGAATGTGAATGTGAATGTGAATGTGAATGTGAATGTGAATGTGAATGTGAATGTCATGTCAATGTCAGTGTCAGTGTCAGTGAAAGTATCAGTGTCAGTGTCAATGTCATTGTCAGTGTCAGTGTCAATGTCATTGTCAGTGTCAGTGTCAGTGAAAGTGTCATTGTTACCGTCAGTGTCAGTATCAGTGAAAGTGTCATTTTCAGTGTCAGTGTCAGTATCAGTGTCAAAGCGAATGCGAATGTGAATGTGAATGCGATTGTCAATGTCAATGTAAATGTCAATGTGAATGTCAATGTGAATGTCAATGTGAATGTCAATGTGAATGTCAATGTCAATGTCAATGTCAATGTCAATGTCAATGTCAATGTCAATGTCAATGTCAATGTCAATGTCAATGTCAATGTCAATGTGAATGTGAATGCGATTGTCAATGTCAATGTCAATGTCAATGTCAATGTCAATGTCAATGTCAATGTCAATGTCAATGTCAATGTCAATGTCGTTGTCAGTGTCAGTGTCTTTGTCAGTGTCAGTGTCAGTGTCAGTGTCAGTGTCAATGTGAATGTCAGTGTCAATGTGAATGTGAATGTGAATGTCAATGTCAATGTCAATGCGATTGTCAATGTCAATGTCAATGTCAATGTCAATGTCAATGTCAATGTCAATGTCAATGTCAATGTCAATGTCAATGTCAATGTCAATGTCAATGTCAATGTCAATGTCAATGTCAATGTCAATGTCAATGTCAATGTCAATGTCAATGTCAATGTCAATGTCAATGTCAATGTCAATGTCAATGTCAATGTCAATGTCAATGTCAATGTCAATGTCAATGTCAATGTCAATGTCAATGTCAATGTCAATGTCAATGTCAATGTCAATGTCAATGTCAATGTCAATGTCAATGTCAATGTCAATGTCAATGTCAATGTCAATGTCAATGTCAATGTCAATGTCAATGTCAATGTCAATGTCAATGTCAATGTCAATGTCAATGTCAATGTCAATGTCAATGTCAATGTCAATGTCAATGTCAATGTCAATGTCAATGTCAATGTCAATGTCAATGTCAATGTCAATGTCAATGTCAATGTCAATGTCAATGTCAATGTCAATGTCAATGTCAATGTCAATGTCAATGTCAATGTCAATGTCAATGTCAATGTCAATGTCAATGTCAATGTCAATGTCAATGTCAATGTCAATGTCAATGTCAATGTCAATGTCAATGTCAATGTCAATGTCAATGTCAATGTCAATGTGAATGTGAATGTGAATGCGATTGTCAATGTCAATGTCAATGTCAATGTCAATGTCAATGTCAATGTCAATGTCAATGTCAATGTCAATGTCGTTGTCAGTGTCAGTGTCTTTGTCAGTGTCAGTGTCAGTGTCAGTGTCAGTGTCAATGTGAATGTCAGTGTCAATGTGAATGTGAATGTGAATGTCAATGTCAATGTCAATGCGATTGTCAATGTCAATGTCAATGTCAATGTCAATGTCAATGTCAATGTCAATGTCAATGTCAATGTCAATGTCAATGTCAATGTCAATGTCAATGTCAATGTCAATGTCAATGTCAATGTCAATGTCAATGTCAATGTCAATGTCAATGTCAATGTCAATGTCAATGTCAATGTCAATGTCAATGTCAATGTCAATGTCAATGTCAATGTCAATGTCAATGTCAATGTCAATGTCAATGTCAATGTCAATGTCAATGTCAATGTCAATGTCAATGTCAATGTCAATGTCAATGTCAATGTCAATGTCAATGTCAATGTCAATGTCAATGTCAATGTCAATGTCAATGTCAATGTCAATGTCAATGTCAATGTCAATGTCAATGTCAATGTCAATGTCAATGTCAATGTCAATGTCAATGTCAATGTCAATGTCAATGTCAATGTCAATGTCAATGTCAATGTCAATGTCAATGTCAATGTCAATGTCAATGTCAATGTCAATGTCAATGTCAATGTCAATGTCAATGTCAATGTCAATGTCAATGTCAATGTCAATGTCAATGTCAATGTCAATGTCAATGTCAATGTCAATGTCAATGTCAATGTCAATGTCAATGTCAATGTCAATGTCAATGTCA